>VDFB02103655.1:9591-28503 GCA_007258455.2 Sequoia sempervirens | reverse complement strand
CACATGTATTTCTTGTCATGACATTGAAGCATGTCCCAATGCCCCAAATGAGGTTGAACAAGAAATGCAAGTCGCTATTGCATTGTTGGACAAGAAAAAATTAGAGAGGACAAGGACAACCACAGCCATTGCAATAGTCATTAATCTCAACTTTCCATGGGAAAGTTAGGTGAATATTACAAAAAATGAGAGCTCCGAACATCGTCAATGAATTCATGTCACATCCACCTTGTCTAATTCGAGCAGAGCCTAGTCAAAATATTTTGTGTGCCTCAAAACATACCTAGAGCACAACCTTCACTTCAAAGTACAATATGCAACAAGGAGATGCATGAGGAACTAGATAAGGCTTGTGTCAATTTTTAGTATTACTTAACTCATGGAGTGGGGTACTACCTCAACCCCAAGTTTCCCTTCTCAAATGACTTCACAACTATTAATGTAGAGGTTATGGAGGACCTCTCAACAAGCATTGAAAGGACAACTCTTGAGGTCGAGGTGAGGGACCTAAACATTTCGGAGTTGCAAATTACAAACACACCAAGAGGAGGCTCTTTTCTTCAGCGCTAACTATCTGAGGAAGATCCACACAATCGCCAAGTAACAAAAAAATGGAGTCTTCACTTATGTCTTACAATTATTGCTTACAAGATTATTAATTACTTACACCTTTTTTTAATATTTTATTTGCATATTTTTGGTGGAAGGATTGTGGTGGAAATACCCTAAATCCTCATAAGCTAACCATACGTATTTTTTCTCAACCTTGTAGCACTTATGATGTGAGTGCAACTACATTTTGTTTAAGGCTATTCACACAAAGAAGTGCAATAAGTTGTCTCAACAACCTAGTGTTTGTGCAAAACAACCATCACCTTCATACAAGAAAGGTGTAGGATATAACTACTTAGAAGCATATAGATAGATGAAATTGATCTATACAAAGACTGAGCTGGATTGAATGAGGACACCTCCTCGTTTACAAACAATGAGATAATTGATTTCAAGAGGCAAGTCATGGTGGGTGCAGCTGCAACAAAAAGAGCCATTGGATTGACATCATTGCAAATGATGTTCAACTTGAGGCGGAGGAGTCACTGCCATCTAGTTCTAGGGTGGAGCCACAACCTTCTAGTATGAGCATGGAGCTGCAAAAACCAGTATATCTTCCCATTTTGAGTTAACTAGGAATCCTTAAGTGCAAGGTCACTTCAAGAAATATTAGATTTTGAAGGAAGAATTGTGGTGCAAGGAATAGACTTAGTGAACATGGCAGTAGAAGGTTTGTTGTAACATGTTCTACCTAAGCTCTTTATAACCATTTTATCCAAGATAAGAAAAGGAAGCTGAGCTATTGTCACTTTCAACTAGTTTTCCCCACACCATGGTTCCAAGATAAAGATTCTTATGTTAGTTTGTTGTAGTTTGACTTTACTGTTTTGTTGTTGGTTTCATTTCAATTCATGCAATCATTGTTGGTCATTCCAATTCTTGCAACTTTGGTACAGTTTGAATTCCAACAAATTAAGATCAACTAATTCCAACATGATTTGCATTCTAATTTTGCCACTCAGTAGATTTCAAGTAGAACAGAATTCTTAGTTCTTTAATTTCTAAAAGGTTAAAAATTTAAGAGATTACAAATCATATTAGCATCATAACAAGTTTAACATATGGATATTGTGGAAGGTATTTTGTTTGATTTGTATGACACTAACAAGATCAAAAAAGCAGAAAAAACAGCCTTATGAATCAACAATTTCTACAAGGTGGAGTCAAGAAGTGAGGAAAATGACCAGAGAAAGAGAAGAGAATATTGTTAGGAGATTTGCCACATTGCCATACACATAGAATATTTGATGAGATCTTCTGATAATATCACCAAGCAACAAGAAACCATGGCAAAGAACCAAGAATTTGTGGAGATTTTGGTTCATACTCTTGCTAAGAAATTTGGAATCAAAGAGAAGCCCCATGATAATGAAAATGAGTTCAAAAGAGAATTCATGGATGAAGAGGAGAAGCCTTCAAAGAGCAAAGGAAAAAGTAAGTAAATATTCGATCATCCCCCTTTCAAAGTTGCAACAAAGGTTGAAATTAAGTCTTTATAAGCCTTTAAGGAAAAACAGATGCTGAAAATATTAGATAAATGGTTGAAACAAACTGAAGTTCACTTTAGAACACAATGTTAATGAGGCAGAAAACATCTCTCTTGCACACCTCACAATGTAGAGATATGCTCTCAAATGGAGGAAAAGCTCTTTAATTTCTTCTAAAAAGAAGTGGCCAGTTGTAACTAGGTGGGATGAATTCAAAGAATTGTTAACAAAGAATTTTCATCCAATTGGACATAAAAATGATTAAAAAATCAAGTGGCAATATTTTAGACAAAGTACCACCCAAAGTATGCAAAACTATCACCCCCATCCAAATCTTTGGGGTTGGGTGAAGAAGGGCATAGAAATTCAAGTAAATCAAAAGGTGCAGAAACAAAAGTGGCATTAATCCAAAATATGTTGATGAGATGGAAACAGATGTGATTCCACTTGATGCATTTGATGTTGTGCCTGAATGTCCTTGTATGTCAGGAATGCTATCTTCATGAAGAGAGCAAACAAATACAGATGGGTTAAAAATGGGATCAGCTATATCATATGCATATAAAAGCATGCCCAAGCTTGCCATGGCAGGTCCCAACCAAGCCAAAAGACTCATTCAAGCAAATAAGAGCTTGTGTTTACTTCTTTTGAGGTATAAGCAAGATAATGGCTTAGAATATTCTAAAATTGATTGTACTAACAAGAGGATGAGTTGTTGCATTCTCTTCAAGAAAGTGTTCCAAACTCCTAAGGGTTTTCTTCTTCAAAGAGAAGAAGAACACGAGATCCATTTGCTGCCTGAATCTACTATTCCAAACATGGGATTGCCCAAGCAATCATTCTTAGAAATTAATGAAGTAAAGAAATGAATTCAAGAAATGTTAAGGATATAGGGCCATCTATACAAGTGCTTCACCATGTAGGTCTCCCATTTTTATGGTACCAAAGAACTACTCTTGGAATCTATGGATAAATTAAAGAGTCTTGAGCAACATCACCATCAAGAACAAGTATCCACTAATATAGATTGTTGACTTGTCGGACCAACTTCAGCATGCAAAGTATTTTGTAAAGTTGAATCTCAAATCCCTGTACCATCGAGTTCTTATAAAGGACATATGGCAAACAACCTTCAACAGAAAACAAGGTTGTATGAATGGTTTGTACTTCTAATACAGATTGATGACTTGTCGGACCAACTACAGCATGCAAAGTATTTTGTAAAGTTGAATCTCAAATCCCTGTACCATCGAGTTCTTATAAAGGGCATATGGCAAACAACCTTCAACAGAAAACAAGGTTGTATGAATGGTTTGTACTTCTTTTTGGAGATTGATGATTGATGTATTAAGGCCATTCATATGTCATAGTGTATCAAGATGATAATTTAGATTTCAATACTGCATAGGAAGATCTGAGTCATTTGAAGTAAGTCTTGCAAGAATTGAAAGAAAAGCAACATTTATGCAACATGAAGAAATATGAGTTTGCATAACAATCACTAGTCTATTTGAGGCATGTGGCTGGAGGAAGAAAACCAGGAGTTGATCTAGAAAATGTTGAGGTTATTGATAATTGGTGGTCCAAGACTAAAAGTGCTTTGGAAACAAGGAGCTTTGTGGACCAATTCAGTATACAAGGAAATTCATTCCTCTATTCTCCACAATAGCAGGACCTTTAAATCCCATTGCAGCAAGTGGTAAGAGTTTTCATAGGGGCAAAGAAGATGATAGTCCTTTTGATTCAATAAAATCTAAAATCAATTATGCACTAGTGATTGGTCTTCCTAAATTGCAACAGCCAATGCAAATCAGTATGCAATGTGAGCAGTTTTACTGAAACAAAGTATGTTATCAAAGGATTTTCTAAAGCTGTAAAAAATTACCCTTTTTATGAAAAAGAAATATATGCACTTGTTCAAGCACATTCAAAATTGGGAACGCTATTTCTTGAGAAATAAAAATTAAACTGTTCATACTAATCATAAACCTCTTCAAAATTTCCAAGTGCAAAATAAATTACAATAAAAAAGATACTCCAAATGGATGGGATTTCTTCCAACAATTTCATTTGGTGATAAGCACAAGATAGGAAGCACAAACATGGTGGCAGATATGCTATTTAGGCCACCAATTTCAAAGGAAATTTTAGTTTTGGCAATAGTTTCACAACTTGAGCCTTTCATAAAAGAGGCTTATGAGGAAGCCTAGGCATGATATGCAGATACTGTGGAGACATCTGCATTTGAAGACAAGAAAGTTGGATTTTGAAGATAATGTTGATTTCTGCCTCAAAGATGGGCTACTCTACAAGTTGAATAAACTGTGTGTCAGATAAAGACATACTTCTATTGATGCAAGAGGAACACCTCCCAAAATTTCAGGCTGTTTTAGCATTGGCAAGTCAATGGCTCATTTAGAAAGGTATGGGTATTGGCCCAAAACGCAAGAAGATGTTTTGAAATTCATTAGATGATGTAATTATCATTTGTAATGTCCCCTTTTGGGAATTACCCTAAATCTTGCCCTAGAATCACAAGTTTAATGTAGTTAGGGTTATGACTTACCAATTAAATGTTTTAAGCAAGATAAATCTCGGTTTAGGTCTTGTAATCATGTTAGCTATTATTGGAATATAACTCATATGATCAACATAAATGTCTCATCTATTTGAACCATGTAAATTCTCAACTATTTCAAATGCATAATGGGAGTTTAATCATAAAAGGAATTGGATGGGAAACATGATAAGTCCGCCCAAAGCTATCCCCACTAAGCCCAAGAGCGGACACTCACCCTCTTGGCCCCAAGTGGCAGGCATGTTGGACAGCCAGCATGGGGTGGTCTACTTAGTGGGTAAACTTGTATCTGCATTCCCTATCCATGTTGTCTTATCCATCCTTCTTATGATTTGTGATTTCCCCAATAATCAACCATTGTAAAGGTTGGGAAGGAAATCGCAATAGGGTGCCCAAAAATCCTCCTATCTAAGCCCAAGAGCGGACACTCACCCTCTTGTCCACAAGTGGCAAGCACATTGGACATCCAGCATGTGGCGGTCTACTTAGATGGTGATCTCGTATCTGCTCCCCTTCCTTGCATTTCCTCTTCTCCTCCACATGATTGCTTGCCTAGTTATAGATAGATTAATGATTTAGAATATGTATTTCACATTATCACACCACAATTATTGATTCTATTATTCATACCTATATTAAAGAATCATAATTACTTATAAGGCTCAATAATTGCTGCAAGCATCATTATTGCATAATTGTAAATAATATATATATATATATATATATATATATATATATATATATATATCTTCTGATTATATCTGCTGCTTTACTCAGAAATATATTTCCAGAATTCTTATTTATTGTTCCCTCCATGATTCGATGCCTCTCTTTAATTGATGCCTCCCTCTTATATATCTCCATGATGGGGTGAATAGTCACACCCTTATTATTAGTGCATCCTTTACAAAGGATGCACCTTTTCCCTTAATCGCTGCTCTTTTTAATTGCTGTTTTAAATTAATTAAATCTTTTTATCTTAGTGCTGCCTTTATACATTGAATCGCTGCTGCATCCCTTAATTAATTCTAGCGATCATCTTACATGCTAGGAGGAGTCAGCCCAAGATTTTAATTTAAGATAAATACTAATGTATTATTGCTGCGATCTGAGTGCTGTGTGAGGATATTGTATTTCCTTCTATATATACATTATTTTATGTTTACATATTTTTTTAATATATTATATACTTCTCATTTTATCATTATATTTATAAATTGAATTTATTGTTAATATATTCATTTTTATATGTATTTTTAATATTTATAGTATTATATTATAATGAATATAATTATAATAATATTTAAATTGTTAATATTTATATTTATATTTTAATACTTTAATGTTGCAATTCGATCATGGCGGGGGCATGACATCATTTATGTTGCACAAGTAAGCTTAATGTTAGGAAAGAGGAATTGTACATGCCTATACCTGTACCTACGACCATGTGAAGGCATCTCTATGTATTTCAATGTTTCATGGAAGGTTTACCTATGGTTGAGCATGGATATGATAACTTATGTGTTGTAGATAGATTAGTAGGATGTGTGTCTTTATTCATAGTAAGAAGACAAGAGAGGTTTATGAAACAGCCAAATTATTCTTTTCTAATTTTTGGATACATGTTGATTTGCCTAAGTCAATTGTAATTTGTTTCAAACAAGTCAACATCCTAGGGTAAGCATTGGACCACCTTGTGGAGCATGATGGATACCAAACTACAAAGAAACACAACCTTCCTTCCTCAACCCAATGCACATGGGAAGTTGTTAATGGAACCTTGGTTCCCCTAATAAGGGGCTTAGCAGTGTTGTACCTGTACCAATTTTTTCCTGTATCTTGGTTGTGAGATTGTGTGGATGTGTTGTGTTCAAATCTGTAGTGACCTGGGCTCCAGATCACTGAATTTTTCAATTTACTCCTCAAGGGTTGACAATGTAAATATGTTGCCAACCAATCACAAAAGTATCTCTCATAGAATCACTCAATATTTGTACTTACTATTATAGATTTATATATTAAGATATATCAATGGTCAATAGACTTAAAGATAGCAAAATGGTGCACTCTTGATCTAGAGATGATTATCTAATAATATGTTTGTGATATGAATCTTAAATTAGATGGTCTAATTCAAAGAATAGATTAATAATGTAAATTAGATAAGAGATTAGAATTGGATATTTCTGATTCAATATTTTAATGGCATGCATTTGAACATGTTAGAGGTTCTGACCTCTATTGACTCGCTATTTCTAATTTAAAAACCTTTTATACATGCAATTTGATCTTGGAGCTTTCTCTGATTTACACTTGTGTGGCATATGCTTCCATGTTACTTTCTGCTCATATAGAGCGGTTTCCCAGCAGGAAATTCACTAATAAAAATAAATCTCAATGTTCCATAACTATTCAATGATCCCTTCCTTCCTACTTCCTATTGTCCTTTTATATCGCTAATAAGAAGAGATGTATCTCTTGGTAATGACCGCCTGAATGGTCATGATCTATCATTAATATCGATTATTATTTATTGAAATATCAACCGCTGCTTCTCTAATCACTACTTCCAGTTATTGTTATTTCCTTGAATTCATCACTATAATTCCAATATAATCGAAATTGTCCAGTTCTAAGATTTGTCTTAGTTCCACAACTTCATAAACATTCATATTGCTTGTCGGCTCATAGGTGATGGACGCATAATACAACTTCTTGCGAAACTCTCTTCTAAATCCCGTCAGTCATGCAATTAGGAATCGGCGGCAGTATAGATTATAATATAAATGTTGATCTGTGTATCCCATGCTAGCACCATATGGATCTTCGTATAGTGGCTATTAAATCTTCGATAAGGTTTTATTCCATGTATCATTAGCGAAGGTGTTATCATATAGCAATATGCCCAATAATATTTAATGTAAACATCAATATGGAATAGTAGCCCAATACATCTGCTACGCTGGATAGTGGATAGTAGATATCGATACCCTTATGGGTCTGCGTCAGTGCCATGGTAAAGTTGACTGCTTCTTATGTATCGCCCTGAATTCATAGATCAAAGAGTTGCCCAGTAATGCTGACAACAGGACTTAGTCGATATCAATAGACGGACAGTAATAGTTTTATTTTGGACTTATTATAATTGTGGCCATTTAGCATAGACAGATATGTAATATCATTATTTTGAGAGCCTCACTAGTGTTAATGTTATAACAGCGTCGGTTGATCCTTCCAGCTCACGTTCTTTGAGAAAGTCTTAAATTGAATGTAGCCATCGGCTATTCAATTTACATCTTATTATTTTGTGTCTTATAATTTGGCCGACATGTATAATTCGATATCATAAAGGTTACTAAATTTCTAAGGCCGACTTCATTGAGAGAACATGAAACATTGTAAGAGGCCGACATTAAGTCTTCGGTTCCTACATAAGGATAGTTATTCATTCATTTCACACATACGAAAAAGTTCAATCCTTGCCAATGAAAAAGTGCGAACACAGCAAATGAAAAGTGCGAACTCAATTAAAGATACCGACCCCATCATTATCAAGTGCGAACAGGTTCTATTTGTGTACAGGCGCAAACTACATCAAAGATCTGTGCGAACTCTGAAGATCCGAGTGCTCATACACCAGTAATCAGTGCGAACTCTGAGTCTCAGATGCGCATTCACCAGTTTAGTGTTTCCATTCAAGGTCGATCTCTCAGTGACCGAATCTTGAAGTTACCAGTTCGATCTGATTAAGTGTTGTCAAAGTCTGAGAGGTTGAAGACCTACTGTATATTGTTAGATCTATATTCTCAGGTGTGATCTAGAGCATACTATCTGTCATTCCTTATTGCTTGACACCTGTTATTGGTCTTGTGTTAGACCTTATTGTATTTTGCAAATTTACTGCTGTCGCATCTAATATAAGAGAGATCTTTGTTGCTGGGTTTTTCTCCCTCAAGAGGAGGGTTTTCCCAGGGTACATGCTGTGTCATTTTGTCTGATTTGATTTAATTTTCTGTGCATTTACTTCTGATCACAAAATTTAACATGGTATCAGAGCGGGTTTGAGGATTGTGATCAGATTATTGCATTCAGCTTGTCAAGATGGTGTATGATCTGAAGGTGGAAGGTCCATTCGATTCCATGTCTCATTCAGCATTATCAAGCTATATACCTTCCAACTCCAGCACCTGGATAATTGACAGTGGTGCCTCCCGCCACATAACCGGATTCAAGGAACACTTATCAAATTTGGTGGAAAAGGAATCTGCTGATCAAGTCATCATTAGAGATGATGCCACCTACTCCGTAAAGGGAATTGGAACCTCCACACTTCACTTGGATTCCGGCATATCGTTTCAATTGGGTAATGTTCTTTATGTTCCCGGAATCAAGTGTAATCTTATTTCTATTTCAGCTTTGGAAGATAAAGGATATCAAGTTGCCTTCTCCAAAGGCAAAGTTCTAGTGTGGATGCAGAACTCTAACTTCAAGGATGCTCAAGTAATTGGAGTAAGACATGACAACCTCTACAAGGTCTGCTCACATCCGCTTCAAGCATTGGTTCATGACTCTACCAGTCTTTGTGATCTTTGGCATCGGAGATTGGCTCACTTACACTTCCGTGCCCTGCCCATTATGGAAAAGATGGTGACGGGTCTTCCTAAATTCAACTCGGAGCACGAAGGTACATGCAAGGGCTGCGCATTAGGTAAGAACATAAAAGCCCCCTTTCATAGTAGAGAAAATAGATCTAAGTGTATTTTAGACCTAATTCATTCTGATTTATGTGGTCCTATGTCTATTCCTTCTTCGAGTGGTTTTTTGTATTATGTTCTCTTTATTGATGATCACTCTAGGAAGACTTGGATTTATTTTTTGAAATCTAAAGAATCTGAGGAAGTACTGGATAGGTTTAAAGAGTTTAAAGCTTTAGTAGAAAATCTTTCTGGTAAACGAATTAAGGTTCTCAGATCTGACAATGGTGGAGAATACACCTCTAGTAGTTTTCGAAACTTTTGTACTGATGCAGGGATCAAGAGGGAGCTCTGTGTTCCCTATAATCCTCAACAAAATGGTGTTGCCGAAAGGAAGAACAGGACAATTGTGGAAGCAGCAAAGGCCATGATCCATGATCAAGATTTGCAAACCTTCCTATGGGCAGAAGCTTCAAGGACAGCAGTATATGTTCAGAACAGATGCCCTCATAAGATCTTGGAGAATATGACTCCAGAAGAAGCTTTTTCAGGGAAGAAGCCTGAAGTCAGCCATTTGAGGATCTTCGGTTGTCCTGTCTATGTTCATGTTCCCAAAGAAAAGAGAACCAAACTGGAGCCTTCTGGCAAGAAGGGAATCTTTGTGGGCTACAGTGAGACTTCAAAAGCTTACAGAATTTACATTCCAGGTCAGAAGTCGATAGAGATCAGTAGGGATGTCACATTCGAGGAAGATGTTGCATTCAGGAGATCCAGAGGGATTCATATGGAGATTGATAATGAAGAGTCTCCTCAGGACATGGAGGTTGACCATACTCCTGAGATTCAGAGGGAGACAATGGAACCAAAGGAAGATCTTGATCCAGTTGAACCCTTGGAACCTACTGATGGGCCTATTGACATTGCTATTGGGAGGAAGAGACCTCTATGGGCTAGTCGCACTATGCAAGAGGCTGAAAACTTTGCAGCTCCTAGAGGCACATTCAGAGAAAGCAAAAGGCCACATAAGTTCTCCAGTTATGTTGCCTTGATGAGTCAGATTATAGAATCTGAGCCTTCCTGTGTTGAGGAAGCTTCCAGTCTTCAAGTCTGGAGAGATGCTATGAATGCAGGAGTATCACCAATTCTCAAGAATGATGTTTAGATATTGTTCCAGAGCCAAGGGCAAGTCCGGTGGTATCTTCTAAATGGCTATTCAAGACTGTTCGATGTCGCAGGGATGGAAGCATTTCGAGAAGTACAAGGCAAGATTTGTGGCTCCCAGGTTTTTCTAAAGAGGGAGTTAGACTATGAGGGAGACCTTTGCTCCTGTTGCTCGATACACTTCTGTCCGAACCATCATTGCTATTGCTGCATCTAGAGGATGGAAGATTCATCAAATGGATGTGAAGACAGCTTTTCTCAATGGAGTAATTGAGGAAGAGGTTTACATAGAGCAACCTGATGGATTTGAGATTCATGGGAAGGAGTCACACGTTTGCAAGTTGAAGAAGGCCTTGTATGGTCTTAAGCAGGCTCCTCGTGCATGGTACGAAAGGATTGATCAGTATCTATCAAGCCTGGGGTTCTTGAAGAATGATGCTGATTCAAATCTCTACTTCAAGGTAATCAATGGTGATGCATTAATTTTGGTTTTATATGTTGATGATCTAATCCTCACTGGAGAAGATCACCTGATTTTTGAATGTAAGAAGGATTTAACTTCTGAATTTGAGATGAAGGACCTTGGGCTCATGCATTACTTCCTTGGTTTAGAAGTCTGGCAGAGGCCAGACGGTATGATTTTAAATCAAGGGAAGTACACCATTGACATACTTAAGAGATTTGGCATGATGGATTGCAAATCCATGTCTACTCCCATGGAGACCAATCTTCATAAATTGAAGGAGGCTGCAGCTAGTTCAGATTTGGTGGATCCTACATTGTACAGACAGCTGATTGGATCCTTGATGTATCTAGTTAACACTAGACCTGATATTTGCTATGCAGTGAGTGCACTTAGCCAGCTTATGTGTGATCCGAGACAGATACATCTTGTTGCAGCCAAACATATCCTCGGTGATACTTCATGCGGGCACGTACTTGGATATGGCCAGCGCATACCGTGATGACGGAGCATGGTTTACCGGGATTCTCCATTGGGCGTGCTGTGTTACGTATCGAAGAGCACCTCGCCGTTGCTTCAGCCTTTGGGTTCTCATGATTTCCTGTGCAGCCAGAAGCGCCTTCAGGAGCATTGAGTACGCCAGGAGGTCGAAAGTATATTGCAGCTTCGTACGGTAACTGAAGCAGTAGGGCTTCGTGGCGCTCCTTGCGCGATTGTTTGGACAATCAATGGAGCCCACCATTATTCATTGTGATAATCAAAGTTGTGTGAAGCTGTCAACTCGCTTCATGACACGTAACCAAGCATGTTGAGATCAAGTACCACTATATCGTAGGATATACCGCGAAGGCTTTACGCTGAGGTACATTAGCACTGATGAGCGTGACGGCAGATATTCTCACCAAGCCTCGCCAGTTCGTATGTACTTTTATAATACAAGCTCGGTGGTTGGTATACTGAGTATGAGTCTCAGTATCAGTGAGCCTTGCTTAACGAGTTCTTCTCTGTGAGAGAAGATCGAGGTGAAATCCCTTGCTAATGCATTTTCTTCTGTGACGGAAGAATTTAAGGTGAAAGCCCTCATTTCCACCCTCTAAGAGAGTCATGGTGGATGTCATGTGTGCGACTCCATGACATATCTTGTACTCGTGTTTCACCCTCTGAGAGAGTCATGGTGAAAGTCACTTGAGGTGACAACATCACGCAAGTGATGAACACTTGTACTCACTATTGCATCTTCTTTTGTGATGGAAGAATTTGAGGTGAAAGCCCTCGTTTCCACCCTCTGAGCTGAGTCATGGTGGATGTCATGTGTGTGACTCCATGACAACATCACATGAGAGAATCCGTGATGATCCTTCTGTACTTGTGTTTCACCCTCTGGGAGAGCCATGGTGAAAGTCACGTTGAGGTGACACCATCACGTAAGTGATGAACACTAGTACTTAACCATGTGATGGTTGATATCACATTGAGGTGATATATCTCTCTTTATATTTGATTGCAGGCAATGGTGACAGATGTTTTGTCTTCAGCTGGAAGATCTCTCCCTAGCTGAGAGGGAGTGTTAATGTTATAACAGCGTCGGTTGATCCTTCCAACTCACGTTCTTTGAGAAAGTCTTAAATTGAATGTAGCCATCGGCTATTCAATTTACATCTTATTATATTGTGTCTTATAAATTGGCCAACATGTATAATTCGATATCATAAAGGTTACTAAATTTCTAAGGCCGACTTCATTGAGAGAACATGAAACATTGTAAGAGGCCGACATTAAGTCTTCGGTTCCTACATAAGGATAGTTATTGATTCATTTCACAGATACGAAAAAGTTCAATCCTTGCCAATGAAAAAGTGCGAACACAGCAAATGAAAAGTGCGAACTCAATTAAAGATACCGACTCCATCATTATCAAGTGCGAACAGGTTCTATTTGTGTACAGGCGCAAACTACATCAAAGATCTGTGCGAACTCTGAAGATCCGAGTGCTCATACACCAGTAATCAGTGCGAACTCTGAATCTCAGATGCGCATTCACCAGTTCAGTGTTTCCATTCAAGGTCGATCTCTCAGTGACCGAATCTTGAAGTTACCAGTTCGATATGATTAAGTGTTGTCAAAGTCTGAGAGGTTGAAGACCTACTGTATATTGTTAGATCTATATTCTCAGGTGTGATCTAGAGCATACTATCTGTCATTCCTTATTGCTTGACACCTGTTATTGGTCTTGTGTTAGACCTTATTGTATTTTGCAAATTTACTGCTGTCGCATCTAATATAAGAGAGATCTTTGTTGCTGGGTTTTTCTCCCTCAAGAGGAGGGTTTTCCCAGGGTACATGCTGTGTCATTTTGTCTGATTTGATTTAATTTTCTGTGCATTTACTTCTGATCACAAAATTTAACAGCTAGAATGGGACATTACAAAATCTTCATAACATCTGTTGTTTGCATATTATTTCTGGTTTCTGCAAATCTATCTGAAAGTGTATGTATATGTTATATCAATTTGCTCGCAGGTCATAAAATATAAAATCTCTGAATGTGGATACTGAGAATATACTGCCATGCTCATACCAGAGAAGCAAAAGTTTAAAATAGGCATGGCATATGTGTTTTCTTTTCATTGCATGTTAAACCCCCAAATCAAAAAGTTGTGCATGTTGTGAAATCTTTAAATCCTATTTAAAGTTTTAGGGTTTTTAGTGTTTTTAGTTTACAACGGAGCTTCTCCTTCTAATTAATAGAGAGGTTTGACCTCATTGCTGTTCATTTAGGTTTTGTCCCTAAAAGGACAATTTTTTACTTTAACACGAAGCAAGCATCCAAGGACTTGGGACAAATCTTTGGCATTAATACATCATTCCTAAAATTGGAAAATGCACACATTCACTAATAAGTCACCTTTTCATGCATGTTTGGGTTATTTATCTGCTAACCCATTTAATGTTGCATAAGGACAACAATGACATGGGGAAGAACTAAATTCAAAGATGACAATAATAGAAAAACTCATTGATCGGATTAAACAGATACATCTCAAGGTAGAAGGATTGCTAAAAAAGTCTCAAGTCAAGAATAAGGCTAGGCATGACAGACACCATCAAGAACAAACAGCAATGAACATTAAAGAACGCACGCCTATGAATGGGACTGTTATGGTTGTACTCTGCATCACTCATTGCAGGTATTACTGTCTCACCCATATGTTTGGTGCAGGTATCCAAATAGATAGAATATGTAAGGCTAACATATTAGATATTCCTGTGATTGTTGTCTTCACAATATTTATATATAGACATCTGGATGGCATGCCATAACGAATATTTTCTGTATAGGTCAATCTGGCTCCATCTATTGGGAGCCTATTGGGCCCAATCCTTGACAAAGACAGTTGCTATGGCTACAAACAATTTGGAACTTTAGGATTCATGTAAAGCGCTTCTAAGGTTGTAGCCTTATATCAATGAAATAATATTTAATTTTCAGAAAACTAGAGATAACAGGCACCCTTTACATTTCTGGAAAACCAGTTTCAAAAATTTAGAAATCTTCAAAGAGTTGGAAAAAAGACAGATTATTCAATCACTTCAAATAAGAGATTCAAGATGCAAAGGGAGTAATGAACCAGTATTCATGAAAATCTCTTAAGTTGATCTGATATTTTCCAGATTAAGTTTGACAAGGTATGTTAAAAATTTCTCTTATATAGTTTGCAGTCTCTGAGTCTGATTATCCAAATAAATTAGCTCATGAATCAAGTATTCCTTATAAAGTCTATGTAAAATATCAAGCTCAAAATGATATGCACCAATGGAAAAATAAAACAAGTCATAGGCTATGATTTGAGGAACTTAGAAGAGAAAATTCTGCACGAGGAAAACAAGCTTCCAAGATTAAAAGCTCCAACAGAACTTGAGAAGCATTACCCAGCGAATATATATTGTGTAACCAAGTTCAGCCTGTCCATAGGTCATACCCAGACAGGGAAAAGCCTGGGTATGCCCACAGTATGGCTATGGATTGTGGGTTGCCCTGTGTATGTCTGAGACATACCTGGTAACTGAGGTGAACCAATGGATCAGGACTGTACCCTGCTCGAACAATGAATATACCCAATGTACCCACAGTAAAAAATAAAACAAGTTCTTTTAAATGAAAAGAAAACTAAAAAGTGAAACCTATAATACACTAACTAATTCAAGGGGGTCAGTCTTACTTTATTATGCTGGATAAAATCTGGAATATGGAGGATAACCTCTCCTCCATGAAAGGCTAAATCCTTGGCCTGAAAGAAACTACAACAGACCAAGAGAAGGTTCTAGAAATGGGGGACTCCCTACACTTCAAGGATGTATAAATTCAAACATTGGAGACCAGGTTCAGAAGAATAGAGATGAAGCAAATGAAATGTTCATGCAGCTCCTGAAAGATGAGGTGACAGTGCTGAGGATCTGAGCTTGTCAATCTTTGCCAAGAAATCTTCAGAAAACTAAAACATATTGGGGAAGAAGAACCTGATCATGCGAATAAGGAAGAGCTGAAAAGTGAAAACTAAATTACCAGTTGCATATCCCTCCAAATTATCTTAGATTTTGAGCTTATTAGAAAAGCTCAGGTATGAACTGGGCCTAGCCAAAATGCATATCGGTACCCTCCAAATAATGTGAGCAATTCTAAGGTATCATATAACATTTGTCTTTTTGGAATGATGTGCTATTCTATCATCCAGAATGGATATTAGCCAAGCACCACTTTCAAGCTTCCTTGCAAAGACAAAGCAACCCAAACACCATCTATGTATCCATGATGGCAACATCAAAAAGGATAAGAAAGCTGGATAGGAGCATGGAAACCTCTTATACTTTTCTTTGTTGTACCAAAGAGAATCAGACCAGAGAAATTCAGATTTTTAAATTCATTATATCATAAATCATAAGTCTGGATCAAATATCTGGCATTCTGAAAAAAGGTGGTAGCACTACTTTTACACCAACCACAGTCGTAGCCACTTGAAAACAAAAGATATACAACTAAACAGTACATCTGCACTCACTTGGCAGACATCCACGATTATGGAATCATTGCGTGCAATATGGTTTGCCCAGTATTCATCTGCTACTTCCTCATCTGGTCGCCCATCTGCATCCCTGGACTTAATGTATGGCTTGTGTTTCACACGATTTAAATCCTCATGAAGTCCATCCAATAAAAATGCTAGAAGCTCCTGGCAAATACATGTGCATTGCAAACAAATCCCACTATACTGAATTAGCTTATAAATCAAACCAAAAAAAAAAAGAAATTTCCTTAATTCAGAAACTGATTGATCTAGATTCTATATAGTCATTAAAGGTAAATTCCTAAATAAAAACACTTGCAGTATTTTTCTTCATAATAGAACCATAAGAGTAATCTTTGTTAATTTATTTTACAGCTTGCATGGATAAAACTAATAGGATATACTAACTTGTGAATCATGTTGATTATAACCACTGAACTGAGGTGCAAAACGGGCAAGTTTTCCCTTGAATGGACGAGGTGCAACTGGTGTCCTTCCAGGAGCCCATAGTTTCCGTAAGAGCTCCCCAAAAGCTAAAGCAAGTTCACCCTACATGAGGATGCAGACAGAAATTGATACCAACTAGGAGGGAAAAATATGTAGCAAAAATGAATTCCAAAACAAAACAATGAAACTGTGCAATGCATATAATTTTCCACCTTCCTTTAATGAATAACTTAACATCTGCAATTTCTGTCTATGGTTTGACAAGGGAAAACATCAATTCACCAAGATAAGATCAAATTGGTTTCAGATACTTACAACCATACCCAAAGGATTCTGCCAATTTATTTCCTGGCTATAATCTTCTCGAAAGTATCTCACTAGTTCGGGTGTATGAACTAGACACTGAATAGCACTGTTCATGAAACAAGTGTTCCCTAGGTTTTGCAGTCCAGTTAAACCTGCTGAACCTCCTCTGACACTGCTGCTGATAATCCCGTGCCCATTATCCAATTCCCTTAATGGTGAGTTTAGAAGTTGACATTGTGATAATTCTGGACTGCAGCTTCTTGAAACACCCTTGCTTATAGATGGTCCACCTGCAATAGATATGCCTGACCTAGAAGGTTCTATAGGAACAAAAGTAATTTCTTTTCTTGTTGAACCATTCTCATATATAGAGCTTTGGCATCCATCAAGCCGAGATCCATTCCATTGTACCTCCAAAAGAATCTGACAATAGATGTAACTTTTCAGATAAACAATCTTAAATAAACCCTCAAAAGTTGTTCAAGGTTAAAGATAACTACATTGTGAATTGCAGGTTAAAGAATCTTAAAAAATTATAACCTCAAAGCAAAGTGCCAGAAGCATAAGAAAACTAACTACACACAAGAATTGAGGGGATTATTATAACCTCCTAAGATGATACCAACATGAGCTCCCATACTAATGTCTCAATGTTTATGTTATGCCTTGCACATTTTATTAGGCTAAACCAAAATGATAGTTTAAGTTTTAACCACCAATGACCATGACCATTATTAAATAGTAGATACTAAGTTTTTCACAGAATATCATAAATTATTATATTCATTTGGGATAAAGTATTACTCTAGCACAAGAATCCTGCATTTAAAAAAATTGTGTGATTTTGATTTTTTTATGGCCGGGGAGGGATCCTAGCATGCAAGATTAAGCCTAATATTACAAGAAGAAGAAAATTGTGATAAGACTAATATGCAAATTGTGTGACTTAACAAAGGTTTTTGATACTGTAATTGTAATCAAATCTTATCAGATTTAATCCTAAATGAACCTATGGAAATTCTAAGCTTGAAATTCTGTTCTTAATTCTAAGTCAGATTTATTTCTTTTGTGTCAAATGTGCTGATTGCAGAACATTTATCGATTTCAATATTTTGCAAGTAAGGGAATGAAGTCCCATAAATATGAGGGAGACACGCCTCAAGGAGAGACGTGTCTCATGAGAGGACGTGTCTCCACAAAGTGAAGACATGTCCGCTCATGGGACGTGTCCCTTGAGCGCGCGGGCTTCCTTAACAACCGAAGCCATTTGGTGTTAACAAAGACTAATATGAGTGTATTCAACAATCATCTAATATGAATTCGATTTATCCATTTTCAAATTTTGATCATCTTCAAAAATTCGAATAACTTATTTGATGGATTTATATTTTAAGAACACTTTGGTTAAATATAAATGATGATGATGCATGAATGCAATCATCATTTATATTTGACCGAAGCTATCTTAAATCAACACTCCCTCTTAGCTAGGGAAGATATTCTAAATCAAATAAGTGGAGATATCACCTACACACGTGATATCAAGATATGATATGTTTTCATAAGATTGTCAAGTCACATGACATTCTTCATAATCACATCTTCATTATGGTATGTGCACTCACATCAAGTCACATGATGTCTACCATAATAATTCATGGCATATCCACAGATGTATATAGTTATCCACCATGACTATCTCTTAAGGATCACAATGATCTTCAAATGACATCAAGTCCATGATATCCATCAAAGTGTCCAAGAGATACTATCATGACATGTCCACAGATATCAAGTCGCATGATATCTATCATGATAGTTCAACTCAACATTGTAGAGTCGTCACTTTACAATGTCACATACAAGTGTTCATTATTAGAAAGATCGTCAACTTTCAATAATGTACATAGGGGGAGCGGGCCCATAAGGTCATGGAGTCACACACATGACAAAAGAGTTTACACATTAAACATCATTTAAATATATTAGTACAACTTCTAAACAATTTTGAATTTCAAACATAATATCAAATTACATTTCAATCATACCAAGCTTCTTCTTGAAGTGTTCAACCTTGACTCGAGAGAGAGGTTTGGTG
>VDFB02103654.1:0-33084 GCA_007258455.2 Sequoia sempervirens | reverse complement strand
CTACTAAAGTAAACAATAGGTAACTTTTTCTTTGATTTCCTTGATTTCCACATGATACACTTTGTGGGATGAGAAGAGGTTAAAGCATTAGATATCTATTTTCAAACCCTAATCAAGAATTTTTTGTGGTAAAAAGAAGTTACTAAGCAAAGTTAAGAACAATTGGACCACACACATGTGTTTGGCATCTTTTGGTCATATGGTTTTCATGCAAACATTGGTCTTTTGATTTTAACTACTCTTAGAGAAAAGCATGTTCTTCAATATCTTGGTCTTGTGAAAAAGTCCTTCTTAGGTTCATTTAGGATCAAAATCAAACACTTCATCCACCCCAAACATTTATCATCTCCATCCCACAAAAGAGCTTTGGAAACATTATTATCTAGACTTGGGTACATCCTTACACCAAATCAAAATCATTTGTTTAGTTAGGTATGTGTTGATGAATACTTCCTCACATACTTAGCTAAATTAGCACCCATTTAAACAAGTTCATCCTAAGATAACACCTAACATCTTAGAGTTTACAAGTTCATTATCCAATCAAATCAATCAAAATCAAACCCTAAGTCTAAGCATTGATCCAAAGTTCCTAAAAATTTTGACACCCATATCATTCACCCCTTTCATCCTTCATCTCATCATTGGTCCTAAACACCTTAGAGGTCACTTTTGCAACAAGGTCAAAAAACAAGAAGAACATGGAATATAAACTTGATCCATACATCATGAGCAGTCTAAACCAACCAAATTAGCAAAGCCTTACAATTCCAATTGATTATCAACACTCACATTTATACAATCCATACATGGTATCATTATCTCCTACAAACCTCGGTGGAACAACAAATGTGAGTTTACCCAATCTAAATTTTGGAACACCTTTTCCGATGGTAGATTTAGATCCAAGTCCAAACTTACAAATCTATCAACCAAATACTCAATGCATGAGTCTTCAACAAAACAACATTATCCCACCAAATCCATACATGCCAAATGTGAATATACCAAGTACAACTTTACCAAACATGAACATTTTGAATCCACACTTGGTAAACTTTTGGATAGATATGTTTGCAAATCACACGAATGTTGTTCAAAATCCATCACACCTATATGTCCCCCTCACCTTTCATAATCCTAATGACCCATCATCATCATTTCACGCAACCCCTCAAACGTCTCTCCCTACGACCTCACAAGGAGAAGGTGACCTATTTGGACCAGGGAGAATTTTTTATCAAACATCATCATTTCTCCAAGGTAGCATGGCACTCACTTTCCCACCACTCCCACCATTTCCATTAACATCCATATCACCTCTTGGTTTGGGGCTACCTTCGCTACCACCGCTCATCCAAAACATCCCCCCAACCATCAATCAAGGTATCATACCAAATCCTCCCCCCTTGCCATCGATATCGCAATAATAGATGGAAACCATCCCCATATCACAAGAAACCAACACATCATCTATCATCCCTCAAAACATGGTCTCTCAAGGACCAACCATATCGATCACACCATCCACCACTCAAATCCCAATCATCAATACGATGGTACCTCTTATCACCACAACAAGCACTATTCCAAAACCACCTCCGCCACCACCACCACCCAAACCAAACACATCAAACCAATACAACATTGTGTTGCAAGCCGCTCAGTAGGCTGCTTATCAAAAGGCACTCCAACAAAACTAAAATCAACAAGCTGCACAAGCTGCTCAAGTTGCCCAAGCCGCACTATAAGCCCAACAAGCAAATGTTGTTCAAAAGCCCAACAAAATGTTAATGAATCCATGTATCGATCCAATTCAATGATCACATGATCAAGACCTACCCATCAACAAGCACATTGAAGATGTTTCCACCTCATCCGAAGATCAAATCAACATACATCAAGAGTCACTTTTTGATCATGATAAGAATCCCTCAACAATATCTAACAATGATCTATTTCAAGGAGTGTTAACATTATTTGATCCTATAATCAACGATCCATTGACCAATGATCATGTTGAAAATGTCTCTACATCACCTAATGAGTTAGAGGACATATCTCAAGAATTTATTCTAAAGAATGATCAAAATTTCTCACCAAAGTCTAGCAATGGTCCTGTCCAAGACATATTGACATCCTTCGACCTCATGATTGCCGATATTTAAGGAATCTTCAACTCAACACTTGATCCAGATTCACTCAAAGATCAAGAGGATATTGAGCCACTTTCTATGCCTAATGATGATGTCCAAGAACCCTTTGTAAGCAATCCATCCTTTGAAGCTGACCCATATCAGGAACTTGATCCAAAGCATGTCGAAAGCAATCCCAAAATTAATCAAGATCAAGAATTTGTATCTCCAAGCTACTACAATGATCTAATGGACACTCTCCTATCTATACAAGATTATCATATCCACATAGCACATACTCCTCCATATACCCATAAGATGCTTTCTTTAGATGGACACATAGATGATCTTCATTCAGAATAGGATTCCTTTACTCTTGACATTATTATACAAAAAGAGCAGGCTATTGATTCCTATAGTCAAACTAAATTGCCACTATCAGGATCAAATATATCCCAAATTTAGACTGAGGACATCATGTATGAAGATATCCAACATTATCCACTCAAGGAAACAGGTTAGATAGAACAGGATATTTTGGAGTCAGTAGAGCAGCAAATTGAAATAATGTCATCTATAGTGGTCAATTATCAGAGAACGCATTCTAAACAAGAACTCTTGAAACAAGTGAAATCAAAGCATGAAGGTACTACTTCCACAATACTGGGGGCAACTTCGTCTCAAGCAAATGTCAACATAGGGAGCACGAAGAGTCCTTATGATGAAACCGATGCCAATACTACAACCAACCACGTCACAAATCTCCATCCACCCATCACCCCATCCACAAATTGGGACCAACATCAAAAGAAAGATGTAAATCAAAGCAAGAAGAATGTTATCAAAGCAAAAGAGGCTGAGAAGCATAATGGAAAAATCAAGTACACATGGATTCCAAAACATACAAATAAATATTATCCCTATCAAACTCCATTAGTCAAAGAAACTATGGGGTAAAATAAAAAAGGGAAATGTATCCATCAAATATGTCCACAAAGGAAAAAACAAGAATCTCAAGCAACGTACAAAGTGTATCAAGCAGTTGGTCCTAATTCCATGCACACTTTCGTATCCACCCATCATTGCTCATCTTCCCAAGTTTGGAGAGTCAAAGGTTCCAAACTATCAACCAATCCATCTCCTATCCCTAAACAGACTCCATCCATGCCTCCATGCATAATATCCAATTCTCACATTGACCATGTATTGGCAAAAACCCTCCATCATAAGGATACATAAGGCACTCTTTCACGATGTGCACACAAGGATGAAGTTAAATCCGATATCAACAAAACAGATCAGGCATCTCAAAAGTTGCATTCAAGTGCACGTATCTTGGAAAAGCAGCTTCTTCAGGCAGGATATCAATGACACATTATGATAGAAGTGTCTACATCAACACCACAAGGTAGTTTGATATGAGCTTAAAATCTTTTAGAAAAATCCAAAAAAATAAAAATAAAAAAATATGAAAATATGAAAACAAAAAAATCCGAAAAAGGGTTGAAAACAACAAAGAAAAAATTGTCCTCTAGTGAAAACCACTTCGGTGGTGCTTTGGACAGGTACCATGATGAAAACATGGCAAATAGGCATCATGTGTAGAATCGAGCATCTGTGTGCGCCAGTTTAGGTGGAAGCATCTCATCCCATCCATAATAAAGCCAATATTCCATTTACCTCATCCATAAAAAATCCATTCATCCATGAACCATTGATCCAATCCATTTTGCATCTATAGTCCAAGTTATCTTGATCTTCATGAAAGTTTGGTGCACACTTTATGCTTGCTTATGGTAAACATCTTGACATGGGTCATTTTCATTGATCCTATCCTACCCAACATTATCTGAGCCATGAAGCGCTATCCAAATGAGCATTCTTTATCTCAACACCTTATCTTATCGCAAGATAATCCTTGGAATCCTTTGCGTGCTTACCATATCCATCTGTCCACACACCTATCCAAGAATCCACCCATAGCATTTCGTACATTGCTAGACACTAGGGGCAGATATTTATATCTTGCTTCGAGAATAAATCTTGATCTATATCCTCCAACTTATGGGGTGATCCGAACATTGGCAAATGTAAAATAAAATTGGTCAAGCATTTGTGATCCAAAATCTAAATCACTAGCTCATGGCATATTTTGATGAGAATACATTCCTTATCAAGCTTCATCTTTCATCCAACATCAATCCAAACAATCAATATCAGTTGCATCTAATTTGTGCTTCAACGTCACACCAAATCATTCAAAACAACTTTTGTTCCAAACCAAGCTTCAAAATAAAACTTGATCAATCAAATCCTTGCATTGTTGTACATCCTCAACAATGTTATCATCATAAAACTTGATCAATCAAATCCTTGCATTTTTTTTGCATCCTCAACAATGTTATCATCATCAATCTTGATCAATCAAATCCTTGCATTGTTGTGCATCCTCAATAATGTTATCATCATCAATCCTGATCAATCAAATCCTTGCATTGTTGTGCATCCTCAACAATGTTATTGTTATCAATCCCTCATCATCTTGGGATATCCATCCTAACCCTTGTGTTGCTTAACACTATCCTTGCATTGTTGTGTATCCTCAACAATGTTATCATCATCAATCCATCAATCTGATCAATCAACCCTAGCTTGGTTTTCAACAAAAATCCCAAACAGAGCACTGATATCATCACACATCCTTATCCAAATCATCAAAATCATGCAAAAAATCCAAAAACATTCAAAACATATCAAAAATCCAAAAACATCAGAAAATCAAAATATCCAAAAACATCCAAAATCATATCAAAATCCAAAAACATTCATAAAATATCAGAAAACCCAAAACATTCATAAAAGCACACACAAAAACATTCAAAAAAGACACAAAATCCAAAAACATTCATAAAATATCAGAAAACCCCAAAACATTTGAAAAATTCAAAAAAATCAAAACATTTGTAAAAACTCAAATACCAAAAACAGCCTCAAAACATTTCAAAAAGATCAAAAGCATTCAAAAAACCCAAAAAATTCATCCATCCCATCTCGCTTGCACCCGCAATAATCTCATCCATAATAAATCATCATCACCTTCATCCTTTGGCAACACAAACATAAACAAGCACAACAATTGGCAAAAGCAAGATTCAAATGCAAAATCAAAAGCAAACAACAAACAACAAACCTTTAAACGCAAAATCAAACTCTTGATCATTCACAAACATGTCAATCAACTTTATATCAACAGCTTATCAAAAAGCTTATCAACCCATCATCATCCTATACAATGCATGTCATAGGATATATCGTTTTGACAATGGGCATCATTTTGGATATCACCTTGTATTCTTATCCTATCAAAACACATCCCTTTGGCTGTATGAAGAACATTGACTAGTTTGTTTACTTGATCTTTTCTTTTGATTTATCTTATTTCGCTCATTCCAATGACCTCTTGATGATGTCTAATCAAAACGATTTAGAGAGAAAGGAATGAGGCAACAATCATTATCTTTTGTCTGTTGTGCTTGTTGGACATTCTTGTAAAATAACCTCGGTGAATACTTGCTTTGTTAGGTGCATCCTAGCAAGTTTTTTGTATGCCAGGTATGAACAAGAATACTCCTATCTATTTTTTGAGTCAAAGTCCATCACATAGGTACAACGCCATCCTGGTTCTTTATACCTTGATGCATCATACTATGTGTGTTATCAAACATAAGGTAATTGGCCCTTTGAAAATCCCAACTCTTGGCAAGCAATCATCATCATCATCCATCTCTCATCATCATCTCCAATAAGGTCTTCTCAGATCATGGACTTGGTGGATCCTCTTGTCATCATCTTATTTCTTCTTATTCTTCTATCTTTACTAACATTTCTATCCAAATTTGTGTGATATCTCAAAATATACATGAGGCTACCCATGGTTGATGGTTGTCTATACATCATCAAAATTGTCTATGTCAAATATCTATTTTTTCTAAAGAATTATCTTTCGTCCTCTAATCAGTAGAACCAATCCTCTCACATTTTATCGTGATCTCGATCAGAAATTAGCATTTCCATTCGATCTCTCGAGGGGGAAGTATACCAGTGTAATTCTTCTCGATAGGGCAACAGTGGGGCATCCAAAAAAATAAGAAATTTTTTGACTTTTGATCATGGAAAGCTTATTTTTTGAACCAACGCAATGAGTATGTTGCTTCAAAGAGGGGAAAAATGTAGACACGTAAAATGTACTGATTGACATTACGCATCTAATCCTAATTTATCTAACACCATTTCATCCTAAAATCATCCCTTTGTCTAACCATTTAATTGAATACCCTTATTTGATTAAATTCATCAATTTCCCTCTCTTAAGTAAATAAATCAATTTTATCTTGTTAAGTCATTATCCCTTGTTAATTAAATAAATCATTTTATTTAATTAATTCCTTTATCTCTATTTTAATTAAATAACCCATTTTATTTAATTAAACATCTCAAATTCCTCTATTAAATTAAATAAATCAAACATTTATCTAATTTAATCTAACATCACCCCCTTTGGTTAAATAAATCAAAATATTTAACTAATTCTAAATCAGTTTTCATCTCTTTTTTTATTTATTTTAAGTCCTAAATCTAAATCAAATAGTCAAATAATCTAATCTCCTCTTAAATTAGTCAAATCCTGATTAATCTAATCTAAATTCATGTCACATCCTCTAGCTTTTCCCACTTGCACAATAAATCAATGTATTTGATTTATTAAATCTTCTATTTCATTCAAAAAGGCATCAATTGTTGGAATATTCCCCAAATTTGAAAAATCCCTCCAAACGGGTTTGTACATCCAACAAAGCATTTAAAATCTCTTACATGTCCTTTTCTTGAGCCATGTGGCATTAACTTCACCTTTCACCTCATCCTTCAAGCCATATTTTGAATTTGAATCTCCCCCTTCTTTGCACATTCTCCAAAATGTGCTCATTCCTCAACCATTCACATGATGACATGTGGCTTCTTCTCATTGGTTGAAGATTAGTCCCACATTCATCCCTTTTTCATTTTCTCTCTTCACATTCTTCTATAAATAGAGAGCTCATCCTTCATTTATATCATCCACAATTTGAGTAAGCTTACTATACTCAAATACATCTTCAAAGCATTTGCAAGATTCATCAATTTATCAAATCCATAGCTAGGTTATGCAGGTTTTTCATCATGGAGCACACTTGATTCTTCAACAAAGTGGATCACCATCACCATTCATCATCAAAGCTTGCAAAGGAGTTGGGAAAGGGCCAATTTCCACATCAAATTGGCACCAACTCCCCCATAGTATAAGGAGTTTGCATTATTTGAATAGGATTAATCTCTCTTATTGCATTTCTTGCTTTCATTTCCTATTTCAAATTATGTTAATGGATTTTATGGGGAATCTTTATCTTGACTTGCATTTCGATCTGATAATGTGTTCATTTGTTGTGTTCTTGCAGGTCTAGGATATTGGTTCATAGAAGCAAGCAGATCCTTTAATGATTATAGTTAATATTAATAAAATTGGCATTAGACATACTCTCATTGATGCCAGTTTGACACTCAATGTATGTAGCATCGATCTATTGCCTGAGATTAATATTGATTTCTCTTCTCTTAATGCTTCTTCTATTGTTATTTGTGGGTTCGATAATGTTAGGCAACAAGCTCTAGGTACAATAGTATTACCTTTGTAGCTTGGAACTATTACCGTACCTACCCTTGTATATGTTATGTCAGAAAAGCTACCATATAACCTTCTTCTTGGTAGACTGTGGATTCATGCTATGGGTGTAGTCCTGTCTACCTTGCATAAATCTATTAAATTCATTTCTAATAATAAAGTAGTCACTATTAAGGTTGACCCTAATGCTATGCACTTATGTGAAATGGCAGTTGTTGGTCAAGCTTCAGTTGTACCTACTCTTATTCCTTCAGTGTCTCCCAATGTGTCGATTTTTACTCCAGCAGTACCTACTACAAAGGATACTCTTGAGATAAATATCCTTGAGGAAGATCCTTCTGAAGCAAGAAATCTCAAGTGTACTCCTTCTACCTCTTCTCAAGAAATGCATGTCTTGGTGATGATTGGGGTTCCTTAGACTTTACATATTCCTTCATTCAGGAATATAAAGTTGACTCGATCCACTCAGACCTTCCAATAACATCATCTAAACCCACTATCAAAGATGGTCATTCTTTTGTATCATGGGATAAGGTTAATGTAAATTGTAATGTTCTTAGTGTTGATCCTCCTTCCAAGGAAGACGGTCACACTTCTATTAAGGAGGTTAATGTTGGTAATCCTATCAAGAAGGATGATGGTGATCTCATAGAGGAGTCTAATCCCTGTTGCCGGAATAATACTCTCCATGTAGATCCTCCTTTATCTGCTATCCTCAAATATTCTCCTTGTGAGTAGTCAAGCCTTTCTTCACAAGAGAAAGGGTTGCTTCCTACTCATTCTCTATCTGAGCAAGAGTCTATTTTGTTTTGGCTTCTTAAAGCCCACTTGATCACTCTTCCTTCTCCTATAGGTAATAAATCTCATAAGCATGATAAAGAAAAACATTATTTTTGCACGCATACCATTGAGTTCCTAGCCATTCCACTAGTGAATGTAAGGCCTTGAAGGATAAAATATAACAAATTTCCTCTTCTTCGCATCACAAGTAATATCAAGGTTTATCTCTATCCTGCATGTTCTAAGTATCTTGCACGGTTTTCCTCCCCTGTATGCTGGGGGCAATCATAAATTATTATGAAGATGTGTGTTCCTTCTTAAGGACCCCCTCTCTCTTCTTGATATCTTTCAATTGAGGCGTCCGTTGAGTGGACCCCTTTTTTCTTTTGAAGGGTTCCTGAGGAACTCCCTTTGAATTTTTTTATCTCAAATGAATTCTATTGTGTCTAGCTTGGGGGCAGCTTGATTAGACCTCGCTTTTCAAATAGTTCATCCCTTGAGTGGACCCCTCTTCTTTTGAAGGGTTCCTGAGGGACCCCTTTGAAAGCTTTCCAACTTGTTGATGGTTTGCATGACTATCTGCTTACTTTCCTGGGTGGCTACTTTCACTTTGCAAGTGTGCTTGTGAAGCCACTTTTCGACTCTGCAGAATCCCCTTCCTTGGGTTTCCTCCATGTGAAGATCTTGGGGGATACCTTCCTATAGGTCTGCGAGCCTATATGATGCTTCTTTTGAGCTTCCTCTATGCAAGAGATCTTGGGGGTTGCTCCCCTATAGGTTTGCGGGTCTGTAGGGTGCTTTCTTTGGGTTTCCTTCATGTGAGAGATCTTGGAGGATACCTTCCCTACAGGTCTAGGGGTCTATAGGGCACTTTCATCTTGGTTTACTTCATGTGAGAGATCTTGGAGGACACCTTCCTTGTAAGTCTGTGGGTCTGTAAGGTGCTTTCTCGGCTTCCTTCATATTAGAGATCTTGGGGGTTGCCTCCTTGTAGGTCTATGGGCCTGTGAAGTGCTTACTTTCTTAAATTGTCTTCCTTCTCAACTTGCGTATACCAAATCAAAGATCTGCATCTTCTTCATCCTGAGTATATGCCCTTCCTCTCTTCATTCTTCTATATGTTATTTCTTAATTTGGGGATGACATATAGTACTGAGACAAGCTTCTACATCAAAGTCTCTTTACTTTGCTGACTCAAATCCTTTAGATTTTTACATTCTAACATTGTTGTCTGGTGTAGGTTTTTCTTCTCTAATGCATTTGTTTTGTAGGTCTTCAGCCTGGGGGCATGCTTGCATGGTTTGAAGAGTTATCTACTTCCTCTACAGTATCCTTTTGGCATATGATGTTATTTATGTTTAGTAGATTTCCTTTAGCATGCATATTAATATAGATTCATATGCCTGCCAAAGTGGGGGAAAAATGTATAGTCGTAAAATTGCACCCCCCTCAATTTCACATACATCTTTGCATTCACTTTAGTGTCCACTCCCTTAGCACTTGTGTAGGCTCATTTTAGCCCCTACATCAGCCTTTTTACCTTCTCAGGATGCTCTGAACCCCTTTTCAATAGCTACCCTCACGTGCCAACTTTTCATCAAACCTTGTGCTTTTCCCGTTTGTGTTGTTTTGTAGCATGACGTGTCCAAACACTAGCATGTCGCGCGAACGTCTGCACGCCACACTAGCGTTCGATGAGGTTTCAATGCTCAAATGACCATTTTTTAGCATGCTTTCCACTTGTCACCTCCTTTGGTCGGTGGTAACGGCTTAAGATGCTTTGTAACCATCCGGGAAGCTTCCTTTTGCTTTTTTTTTCTCTCCTTAAAAGCAATCTTTTCACTCCATTTGCATCTTCTAATTTTCTCAAACTTCTTCTAGCTCCATTCTTCTGCTTCTAGCTTCTTTCTTGCTTTGGCTTCATTCTTCTACTATCCAAATATTGCTTGCACATAGCTTTCTATAGTAGCTTCAACTTCCAAGCTCTCTTAGCTTCACTCTTGTAGCTCCATCTCCCTTGCCTCATGCTTGTGAGCATCTTGGGGTTCCATATCTCTTATCTACTGCATCTTTTCTTTGTGATATAGGTTCTCCTCCTTGAGCGGGGATTGCTTTTATCACCTCTTTTGTGATACAAGTTCTCCTCAAGCAGGGATTGCTTTTATCACTCCTACTTCATAGTGCAGGTTCTACTCCTGAGCAGGTTTTTCTTTCACCACATGCTTTTTCTATTCTGGTTTATCTCTCTCTCTCTCTCTCTCTCTATCTTCTTGGTTGTCTGTGGAGGTGGGAACACCAAAATGAGGGTTTGACTGAGGCAAACCCCTATACAGCCCCAACATTCTCTCTAGATATCACGCATGCAGGTATTGAAGACATTCACGTGTTGGAGGCTTCGTCACTTGCATGGCTGTGAGCATCTTCTTTCCTTTCTTATCCTTATCTTTATCATTTCTACTTTACTTAATTTCAATCCTATTACATTTAGTTTCTTTATCACATTCTAAAAATTCTTAACAATCAAAGTAGAAGTAGTCATTTTGTTGTTTTTCTATGATAAAATTTTTCTATGGTCCGTACAAGACACCAACGCACCTTTAGGATGCCAGCATGCCATGTTGTCGTCCATATTTTGCATTGTCATCCTTTGGTCGAGAGCTTGATAGTTTGTCTAGAAAACCTTTGTGACCTGCTCTTTCGGATTCTAAAACTCTCATCGCTATCCCTTGAGGTAGTTTAGGGCAGTTCGCCCCGTGAGGCTCTCTAAATGAAGAGAACTCGTAAGTAGCAAATCCCCCTTCACTACAAGGGTTTTCACACTAAATTCAACAAATTCTGAGTTGATTCTAAGGTTTCTAACTTGTATGTTGACTTGTCTTTTGGGTAAATGCAAGAAGATGAGTCCACGAAACGTGGAAGTTTTTTCCTTAGGCAAAAAAATGAAATCGGCTTACAAAAAATGGGATCTTGCTTTTTAATAAATGGGATCCCGAGCCTAAATTAAAAGGATCCCGTTCTGAAAATTTTCCATTTTTGGAAACTTTCAATTTTGAAAAATTTCCATTTTCATAAAGTTTTCAAAATGGGATTCCGTTTGAAAACTTTTCATTTTCCGAACTTTCGTTTTGGTAATTTTCAAAAGCGGGATCCCGTTCGTAGAACCATAAAAATGTTTTTTTATGTACGGGATCCCATTTTAAAATGGGGTCCAATTTTTTAAAATACGAATTTTTGGTCGGGTTTTTAGCTTTTTTTTGGTTTAGGAAATGGCTTGGGGACCCGAACCTAAGCTTTGGACCTGGTTTCACCTACAACTTGAAGGTCATGTTAATGTCACAGGAAAATAGTGACTTTGGACATATGTCTGAAGACCTATTTTGCAGATTTTTTTTACGAAATTAAAACCAATTATAGATAAGACAGTGCAGATTCCAATTATGTGATTTTTTTAATAATTTGATTAATTTTTCTATTTTTCAATTAATTTCTAATGAAACTAGTCCATAAACTTGAATTATTAGGGTTTTTTAGTATTTTAATAACTTTTGATCAACATAACATTTTGACGAATGGATTGCATGAGAACAAACTTCAGACAATTATTTTCAATTTAAAAAAAGAATTCAAAAAATGATAAGTTTAGGTCATCTTATGCGTGTCATACATGATGATTTTTCAAAACGACAAATATGCCTAATAAAAAATTGACAAAAAAAAATATTCAATAAAAAATTACAAAAAAATATCAAAAACAAGCTTCAGTGAGTCACAAATCTTTTCCCAAAAGGATTTAGAAAAATATGGATGCCGTACACGTGCATGGTATGGTAAAAAAAAGTGACTGTTAAACAGTGGTTTTTAGAATTCCTACTAAAACTTAATTTGTACAATCTGGGTATTGAAATAAATTACATATTTGGAAACTAGACTCCGAGTACTACATTTTATGATTAGTGGCTTTTTTGAAGATTACAGATTTCCAATGAAATTCAATGATGCAAGATGCAAAAATGCAACCTATATGCACTTTTTACTAATGCAAGATTTAGAAGCCCTAAATTCAGATTAACTAATGAAAGATATAATACAAAGTTAATGTAATCTAAATCTAGGACTTTAATGCACTCCAAATCAGAAACAAAGGGTTCGAAGGTTGGGTTCACCAAAATGAACCGTAGGAAATAGGGTTCCATCTTTTAGGAGATGGAACTAGGGGGTACCTATTTCACTCTTAGTTCATTAAAGGAAATCCTAGAGATCAATTAAAGGAAGTACTAGGAGACAAGAGGGATTTCCTTAGGTGTTATTAAAAAGGGGTTCACCACTAAGCAAATGCTTAGAAAGAAGGAAATGAAAGTAATATGCAAATCTAGCTATGTGACCTAGAAAATGGAACTTAAAATTAGACTAATAAACTGAGGATAAATAGAGAAGCACTTGGAGGAATGGAGAGATCAACAACAAGGTCTGCAACCCTGAAAATTTGACTTTTGATGCTCACTAGGACTGATACGCCAGAATGGGTGATTTAGTCCCAGTTAGAGTTTTTGGGCTGAATCTGCAATCTACTGCCGACAAACCAGGATCTTCAAAAAACTGCTAAAAAGGTGTATACTAGGACTCATACACTCAAGGTGGTGATTTAGTCCCAGTATTAGGGTTTTACTGAAACTTTTGTAACCTTGAGTGATCTTCTATAGCTTCATCTTGTTTGATCTTCAAATCCGAAAAGTTTGAATTTTGATCTGTAGGTGAGTTTCCATGAAGATAACAACTTCTTGACAACTTCTCCAATCTTGCAATTTTGTCTTCAAACGATCTTCAATCTCCAAATCACCTAGATTTGCAATCACACATGAAGAGGTAAAAATGTTTTTGTGTTTGGGAATAGGGATTTTCCTTGGTCAAATCTCGTTTGGGTAATTAAACCTTAAAATGAAATGAAATAGAAATGAACGAACGATGAATGCAATGTTGCAACTCACAAAACCCTTGTAACAAAGGCTACAATATTGTGTGAAATGGCTCCAATGGGTGTGGATCTTGACTCTTGATCTTGATATGAGATAATGTCATTGAATGCTTGCTTGAATCATGGAAACCTACATCACAAATGTTAGCCCAAAAACACACATTCAATACATGAAGACTTTAACATGATGCATGGATCTTGAATTGATGCTTAAAATTTCTTGATAATCAGCTCTTGAATGATCTTGAATGCTCTTGTGAAAGTACTCTTGATTGCTTATTACCTTGCTAGGATAAGCTATGTGAAATAACCTTATTTTTATACTTGGTTATGCCAAATTTTCTAAAATTACAACACTAAAAGTTGACATCAGATCTAGGAGAATAAAATCTTCCTCATACGCAGGACTCATACGCTAGTTGAGCCGTATGAGTCCAAGCTCAAGCAGGACTCATACGATAGTTGAGGCATATGATTCCTAATAGCTTAAAATTGGGACACAAATTAAAAGAAATGTTAAATTCAATGCAATATTCAGGATCAGGCCCCAAAACCTAGGGAGGACCCATATGCCCAAGGTGGCGTATGAGTTCCGAATCACCAAATCTAGAACACATAGCCCAAAAACATGAATTATGATTGGTTATTTAATGAATAGATGGATTATCCTCAGAGAAATGCATTAAATAAGGCTTGTAGATGAAAAATAGGACCAAATAACGCCTAAAGAAGCCCAATTTTAACAAGGAGGGCCCAAAAAAGTGTGAAAATGTAAAGGGATATAGTTTTCTACACTACAATACAAAATGCCCCATCAATACTGATAAGAAAGGAATTGTAACCAAAATCCATAGTAAGTAAAAAAGGAGTATTAGTGCCTACATTTCATATTCTAAATCTTGAGATCAATAACAAGAAAGAGTTTCTAACATAAAAATATTTGTTATTTCCTAAGTGAATTAGAATAACTACAAGTTATTGCTTGAGTAATGCTGACAAATTATTGTTTCCAATTATAAAATTATTCAAGAGAAGTGGTCCAGTGATCAAATAAATGTTTGGTCTTGTAAGTTGGTTTCAAAAGAGAGTTAGGTTAGAGAAAAGGCTTGCACAAAATGGAATGTTGTCTCAAAGTGATAAATTAGCTTAAGGGGATGAAATACTATTTGTTGAACAGTCCAAATAACTGAGAGGGGGGTGAATCAGTTATCATAAAATAATTTTCTTAACTTTAATTAGTCTGGAGCAAACTTAAATCAATTAGATAATCATTTAACAGAAATGAACATGAAAGCACATAACAACACCATGCACAATGAATACCAGAATTTACGTGGAAACCCAAGAAGGGAAAAACCATGGAAAACATTTGTTAATTCTTAATTATAAAACACGGGTGAAGGTGATTTTTGCAAAAGGCTCATTGCCATAATGCTCACTGCAAGTAAGGCTCATTGTCGATGGGCTCACTGCCTGATTAATACATTTGGTTACAAAATAGTCTCACTGACAAAAGTGACTTTATGAAGTTGCATCTGCATATGCATGAATTCAGTTCTACTTAAGAGCACAATATCTGTCAGCAGCAAATCCAATCAAGGAATCTCCTACATACCTTCCTCACACAAACTCTACAAATCATATTAATCCTTCCTTCATACCCTTCTTATCTATTCACACACACCATACTCCACACTTGTTTCATCATACAAAAACAACTTATACTTATACCATTCCATGTCTTCATAATCTCCTAAGTTAGCCAAACACAAATTCTTCACAAAATATGTTGACTTGAAGAACAATCTTGAAATATTCAATAAGACACGCTAGCACCAGACCCACAAAGATAGGTCACACATAAAGATATTCTTACCATGTTACGAAGGGACCCACAAATAGGTCATACATAAGATAGGTTCATTACAAAATTTATATTAAACTTTGGATTACATGAAATATATTCCAGAGCCGATAGGAATGCAACAACCAAGACCAAATCTTGGTTATCATCAATTTCAATATCAACCAAAGAGACACAATTTGGCATACCAAACCTTGCAACATGCCACATGAATTTTCGGATAGCAAGGTTACACAGAGTAAGCTTTGAGCACAATATCCAACATCAAAAGATTAGTCTTCATTATTCTGCATTAACTGAATTCCACAAATGTCCCAAAGAGAAGTACTACCATAACCAGATCAAAGATAGCATCCACACTACAAAATCAAAGCATATGATAGGATAGATCATTTATGTATATCATCCGGAGCACAACCTTCCAAATCCAAGTTTTGACATCAATGAAAACAATGCTAAATTATCTCAACTTCTCAACAATCTCCCCCTTTGGCATTGATGGCAAAACAATAAAAACTCAAAAACACAAAAATCCAAAACTTCAAGCACTCCCCCTTTGACAAGAAATTCAATACCTCTTCTTGTTTTTGTTTTTCTCTTCATTTTTCTCCCCCTTTTTGCCATCAAAGGTAAAGGGCCAAATAAGAACATTTAGGAGATCAAGTAAAAATAACACTTTTCACATGAAAAATATTCTTGTACCTTTCTCTTGCAATTGGAAGAATCGTCTTCCAAGCTAGCACTATAGAAATTATTCTAGCACACATACTATCTAGTAGATACAATAGCATAAATGAAGATGACTAGTCCGAAGATAGGCACTGTCGTTCACAATCCTCTTCATCAGAAAGTATCTTGAAGAGATGATCCAACTAGACCTCAACAATTTCTTTGACCAACCAAAAATTTCTAACCACATCTTCCCTCTATCTCTAAGTAGACAATAACTCAACTTGCAATTCTCCAACTCTTATTCTATGTTTTCCACATTTATCTTTGAAGAAGTCAAAACACTTCCCAATATCATTCAATTCGGATTCAATAGCTTCAATTCTGCTTCTAAAATTATCAACAATGTCAGGCCACCAGAGACAATACCTGTAGATGTCAGACATCTCCTTAATGCATTCTCTTATCTCACTGAGGTGTTTGGATAACCTTTTTTTAGCTTTGACGCACCTTCTCTCAATAATAGCTTGGAACTTATGTCCTTCAGATCCTTCTATCAACAACCTTTCTTCAACAACTTCTACCAGATCATCCAGTAATGAGTCTAAAATATCTGAAACATTAATACCCTTTTTGAGCAGATAATTGAAAACAAGGCATCATTAATTCTAATCCTACTAATTGGAGAGTAGGCATACCACATTTCTCCAGTATTTTTCATAGTACCTTCATCCAACACTGAATGAACCTCATCGAGATCGATAGAGTCAGATCTACGAAGAGACTTTTATTCCTTCTCTTTCTCTTCTGAGATAGCAATGACATCCTTTGTGTTAATTTTTCTCCTTTTAGGTTCCAGAAGGGAACCTCTAATGAAAACCTCTAGCTCCTTCTTTCTGGAGGAGGAACCCTCCTCAAACTAGCTAGATGCTATTATACCAGAGCACAGATTCATCTGCAAGGATGAGAAATATACTTTTCATGCACTTGCTTTATCTTCCATACATTCTAGATACCTGTAGACTTGCTTTCTGACAAGAATGTTGGACTTCCACTTAACTTTTTCCTTTGACAGTAGCGAACTCGGGAAGTAAAATACTAAACATATGAGCAGAGATCCAAACCAGAAAGGATAACTCTCAACCAAAGAAATTCTGACATTCTCAATTAGGTTTTCTATTATGAGGCTACACAAGTCAAACTACTTATTTTCCTTCACCATCTTATGTGTGAGATACACAACAATAGCCAAAGTAGAACCTTCACAATTTCTAAAATAGATTTTGTAAGTGATACCATAAGAAACATACCTCACTGTAGGATCGACAATGGTATTTATCAGTAGAGCTCAAGGGTGTTTGTCGATACTAGTCATTTCCTCCACATCTCTATATTTCACTATTTTCTTCCTAGGGAGGTCACCAATACTACAAAAACTAGTAATAGCTTCAATGAATTCCTTAGTGATCTGATAGGGTTTGTCCAAAACAATGTTGCCATCCTTGAATCGACTTAACAAGAACAAGATAGAATCTCTGTCAGAAAACCAAGAAAATTCTCCCCATAAGACCATACCCAGAGCACTTACATTTTGCAAATCATCAACCTTCAACCCTAATTCCATTTCCTTCATTTTTTGATGATCAAATTCATCCAACTCTAGTCCCTTTATCCTTAGCGGAATACCGCCACATAATTTTTTGTTAATGGATTCCATCGTCGCACTTATTTTCTTCAATCTCTTATTGCTCTAAAAAACTTCTTCTTTGCAAAATGTGAAAAATGCTTTGAAAACTTCCACCTTTTAAGCTTAATTACTCATGATGAACTAGCCACCAAAAACTTATATCAATGACATCATCAATTTTACTTCACTTTTCAATCAGCTAGATTAAGCTTCCTCGTATATTACAAACTAGATTAGAATTAGCCATGTCAAAAACACATCAATATTCCTTGAGAGAGGGGGAAATCCATCAGGATATGCAATGTAAAACTCTCGCTCAGCCAAGGTGGTTGGCTTAGTTTCAGAAAGGGAATGTACCAGGATCTAGTACCATAGAAGAGTTCTCCACACTCATTTCCCTTTTCTTGCACACCATGATGGTCTTCTTCTTTTTGTTTTCAGGCCTTTTTGAAGCAACATATCTGCATTTGTTAGCATAATCTTTGGATTAAATGCACTTGTAAAATCTTTGTTCTAACTCAACTAAGTGAACCCTAGGTCTGCACTGATTAGCTTTGTGACCATAACCATGGCATAGATAGCAATTACCATGAAATAGATTATTCATTCCATTTCTTCTAGCTATATTAGATAATTGACTTTTGCAATGACTTGCTTTGTGACCAAACTTGTGATAGTTAAAGCGTTGAGTACTTGGTTCCATCTTGCTTCTGCATTTTGCCGCCTTATGTCCAAATTTCTTTCATAGAAAACAATAGTTGTTAGATGATAAGTACCTTTGAGAATTTGGTTACCTAACCAGAGGTCTTTTAGGTTTTCTAGAGTTCCAGACCTTGCTTGTTACACCGTATCTCACTTTAGTTTCAATTACTTTGTCTTCACCCTTAGTGTCCTGATTTGAGCTTTCACCAGAGAAGCCAAGTCCTCCCATATCCTTGTGACATTTTTGTAGGGGCAGGAGTTGATCTAGAATTATGCTACTTTCACATACTCTTGCTTCTGTTTTCAACCTTCTTAACTCTTGATCTAACTTCTCATTTTCTTTTAATTTATGTTAGATAACATCCTTGAGATTTTCTCCAGTCTTCTTCCATTCTTCAATTTTTTGTTTGATAATATCTTTGAGATTTTCTTCATTCTTCTTGCATTCATCCAGTCATAGCTTTAAATCAACAACACTTTCCTTTGACTCCTTTAATTCCTAGCTAACCTCTTTGTGTATTGCTTTGAATTTTTGGATTTTCTCCCTTAGCTTTGCAATACAAGCATTTGCCTCCTTGATATTTTCTTTCAATTCTTCATTTTTAGATTTCATGCTTTCCAAATCATGTAACATTATCTTCAGTTCCTCCTCAAAGTGATAAGCTCCTGCCATTTGTTCAAACTGCCAAGATCTCCCTCGATCGGTTAAGCTCTATCTCCAAGGGACCAAGCTCTAATACCAATTGTTGAATAGTCCAGATAACTGAGAGGGGGGGTGAATCAATTATCTTAAAATAATTTTCTTAACTTTAATTAGTCTAGAGAAAACTTAAATCAATTAGATAATCATCTAACAGAAATGAACATGAAAGCACATAACAATACCATGCAAAATGAACACCAGAATTTATGTGGAAAACCAAGAAGGGAAAAACCTTGGAGAATGTTAATTCTAAATTATAAAACACTGGTTAAGGTGGCACCGATTAAGGTGATTTTTGCAGAAGGCTCACTATCGGTGGGCTCACTGCTTGATTAATACATCTGATTAAAAAATAGTCTCACTGACAAAAGTGAACTAATGAGGTTGCATCTACATATGCATGAATTCAATTTCGGTTAAGAGCACAATATTTGTCTGCATCAAATCCGGTCAAGGAATCTTCTACATACCTTCCTTGCACAACCTCTGCAAATCAGATTACTCCTTCCTCTGCACCCTTCTTATCTATTCGCACACACCATACTCCACACTTCTTGTTTCATCAAACAAAAACAACTTATACCATTCCATGTCTTCATAATATCCTAAGTTATCCAAACAAAAAGTCTTCACAAAATATGTTAGCTTGAAGAACAATCTTGAAATATTCAATAAGGCATGCTAGCACTAGACCCACAAAGAAAGGTCACACATAAATATCTTCTTACCACGTTACCAAGGGACCCATAAATAGGTCATACATAAGATAGGTTCATTACATAACATAATTATTAAAATTTGGATTACATGAAATATATTCTAAAGCCGATAGGAATGCCACAACCAAGACCAAATTTTGGTTATCATCAATTTTAGTATCAACTAGAGAGACATAATTTGGCATACCAAAACTTGCAACATGCTACATGAATGTCTAGATAGCAAGGTTACCCAGAGTAAGCTTTGAGCAGAGTATCCAACATCAAAAGATTATTCTTCATTATTCTGCATTAACTGACTTCCACAGATGTCCCAAAAAGAAGAACTGCCATAACCAAATCAAAGATAACATCCACACTACAACATCAAAGCATACGATAGGATAGATCATTTTTGTATATCATCCGGAGCACAACTTTCTGAATCCAAGGTTTGACATCAATGACAAAAAATGCTAAATTATCTCAACAACTTCTCAACACTATTATCATTTTTAGTAGGAGCTAAAATAATCAATTGATAGGTGTAGTGTAGGAAAATGTATCCCTTTACATTTTCACACTTGTTTGGGCCCTCCTTGCTAAAATTGGGCTTCTTTATGCCTTATTTGGTCCTATTTTGCATCCACGAGCCTAATTTAATGCATTTTTCTGAGGATAATCCTAATATTTAACAATTGAAAAATCATGATTCAATGTTTGAGGTTGTGTATTCCAGATCTGGTTATTTGGGACTCATACACCACCTTGGGCGTATGGGTCCCACATAGTTCTCTGGACTTGATTTCAAATATTGCATTGAAATTAACACTTCTTGGAGTTTGTGTCCCATGTTTAAGACACTGGGACTCATACACACAAGGTGGCATATGACTCCTGCTTTAACCAGGACCTATTTTAAATCAAATTCTTGGTGGGATTTTATTATCCTAGATCTGATGTCGGCTTGTAGTGTTGTAATTTCAAGAATAAAAAAAAGTATAAATACAAACTTATTTCACATAATTTCTCCAAGCAAGTCTACAAGTCATTTATCAATCTTCAAGAGCAAGTGTGATCTAGTAATTCAATCATTCAAGAGCTGATTATTAAGCATTTAGAGCAGCATTTAAGATTTATGCATCATGTCAAAGTCTTCATGCATCAAATGTGTGTTTTTGAGCTAACATTTGTGATGTAGGTTTTCATGATTCAAGCAAGCATTCAAAGACATTATCTCATATCAAGATCAAGAGTCAAGATCCACATCCATTGGAGCCATTTCACACTAGTTTGAAGCCTTTATTTCAAGGGTTTGGTGAGTTGCAACATTGCATATTGTTCATTCATCATTCCTTCATTCTATTTCATTTCATTTCAAGGTTTGATTACCACAACGGGGTTTGACCAAGGAAAACCCATTCCCTAACACAAAATTTTTCCCTCTTCATGTGTGATTGTAGATCTAGGTGATTTGGAGCTTGAAGATCCTTTGAAGACAAATTTGCAAGATAAACAAAGTTGTCGAAGTTGTCAAGAAGTTGTCATCTTCACGGAAACTCACCTACTAGATCGTAATTCAAACTTTTCAGACTTGGAGATCAGACAAGAAAAAAGCTAGAGAAGATCACTCGAGGCTACATAAGTTTCAATCAAACTCTAATACTGGGAATAAATTGCCCCTTTGGGCATAGAAGTCCCAGTATACCCCTTTTTACTAGTTTTTTGTAGATCTTGATTTGCCAGCAGAAGATTCTAGATTCTGCCCAGATTCCAATAACAAGACTAAATCGCCCAGCCTGGTGTATGAGTCCCAATGCACTTCAAAAAGAAAAATTTTAGAGTTACAGATATTTCTTGGAATCCATTAGTTTACCAAGTTCCTTTATGTCTTATTTATTTTTGTTCATTTGATTTCATGTTCTTAAGTTTCTAGGGTTCGGTGCATTAGAGTTTGCATTTCTCCTTTGGAGCTTCATTTTAACGGTGAACCCCCCTTTTAATCACACCTAAGGAAACCACCCGTTTATATTCCTTCCCTCATTTGAGTTACTTGGTTGAGGGATCTTGGTTTCCTAATGAACTGAGAGTGAAATAGGTCCCCTTAGTTCCATCTCCTAAAAGGTGGAACCCTATTTCCTTTGGTTCAATAGGAACATCTTTAACAAACCAATTGAATAATTGAAAATTTATCATGTGCAAGGGAATAACAAGTTCATGAATCTTTTTTGGTTTGCATAATTTCTCCTTTCATTTCTTCATATGGGAGTATTAAACTTTGGAGAGTTTAGAATATATTTTTTTATATATCAATTGAGGGATCTGAAGATGATCTAAATAAGAAAAATATATGGAAAAATGTGTTCCTACATGACATATGTGTATCTATGTACCAAATTTTTAGAGATGGTGATGAAATATATTTTTTACTTCCAACAAAAAGGTCAACATCCACTAGATTATTCTTATCCTTTATTATGATAAAAAAATTCAACCTAATTAGATTTTTCTATGGTAAATCAATTGTGCTCTCTTTTTCATGTACAATGTTAATTTAATTCATTTGATAACATCTATAAAATAGGTAGATAATGAATGGTGTTAGCACTAGCTAGACTTGTAGAAACATCATAATTACTAGCTTTGTATATTGACCATTAATTAAGTATATAGATTTTTTTTAAAAGATATTGAATAGTGATTTTTGTTAATGAATTATATTATAGAATATTTAAGTTAATTATGAACCAAATTAGTATTAGTTTTCTTTTCTTTTGTATGTAGGGTTTATACTAGTATAGACATCTTAAATACATATATCTAGAAAATGTCAAGAGATGTTAAAAAATTATTTGATTTACTTAAGATTTATTTTATTTTACTTGAGAATTATTTTATTTACTGCATACATATATAGAAACATATATTTTAATTTACTTACAAGTTATTTTATTTTATTTTAGAACTATTTTATTTTTAAATATATCTTAGCCATGTTTTGATTTTTATTTACAAGGTCATACTATAGAATACCTCTTGAGTTAATAACATATTTTATTAAGAATTTCTTAACAACTTATTTCAACTACAATTCAATATCTTGTCCTTTTCACCTAATGTGGGAAGAAGGGAAATGAGTTGCTGACAATCAAGACTTGAGATCCTTCTATTAGTCATCATGTAGGATTCATTATCCTTCATTATCTCTCACATTTTAAATTCTCCCAAAATGTTACAATGCTTAAAATCACTTATATATTATTGCATGTATGATGTAGGAGTATCCTAGGGATTAAGAAATCATAACTTACCCAATAATATGTTTCTTTTTCATTTTTTTTAGTATTTTTTATAATGGATCAATTATTATATTTCATTTAATGAAGTTTACATTGATTGTTTTGGTTTTTGTTTTATTTTGTGTGTATTTTAGCTTAAAAAATCTTCTATCATAAAGTGAGGATTAGTGTTTCAAGTAATGGTGTCACATGGGCATTTAGGTTGAAGAAAAGTCTTGAATTTTGGAATCAAAGTATGGGTCTCATAAATTGCATAATCAAAGTATGTTATTTCAATTTCATGTGTTACCACATGAGCTTAATGATGTCATGTCAGATTCATTCCACAACTTGGTAAATAAATATCTAAAGAAGACATTTGGAGGTTGATAGATAAGAAAATGACAAACATCTCATTAATTTTTTTAGGTTGTGCAAATTTTTTGATTATATGGGAAAAATAGGTTTTGAATGGACCCGAAACCATTATCAAATAGGTTTTGACGGGGACCCAAAACCCAACCAAAAAAAGAACATTGCATAACAATATTCATAAACAACCAATAGCTAAACAATAGAATACCAACTAAGAATGACCAAGAAAATCCAAAACAACCACAAGTTTTAGCAGGGAACCTTGAACCTTAACCCACTTGAGTCAATCAAGAAACAAAGAAACATAGAGTCCACTTGAAACGGTAAGGCACCAACTGAGTCTGCAATAGCCAGACCGTAGCAAGGAAACAACTCAAATTAGCAATTAATGAGCCAAAAACAATAGCACCTAGGATGATGCAAAAGCCCAACATCATTCCAAAAGAAGTAATGCAAAAAATCCACATTACCCAAAGAAGATAACCAAGAAACACCAGAGAGGAGAGAATCTCCTTGCAACTCCCATCTGCCCACCAAACCAACTCCAAATTCACCTCAAGAGGAAGGAGCTCCCCTCTAACAAAGAGAATGTTGTGAAAACCCAAATCACCAGAAGCACAACTCTTCATCGACCTCGAACTCCACCTCGATAGGAGAAACTTCCACCTCAATAGGAACACAACTAGAGGAGACCAAAAAAGGTGGCTTTTAGCCACATCCACCACACCCACTTCCATCTCTATAGGAAGGGACTCCTAATCAACAGGAGAATTCTTTGCCTCAAAAGAAGACACAATGCAAAGGAAATGGAAGAAATCCAAAGCTTCAAAAGATGGGAGAAGCACACCATCCTTTGGTCAATTAGACAACAAGAGTTCCAAGAGAAACACCAAAACTACACCAACCAGCAACAACAAAAGATTAGGAGGAACCACATCAACAACCAAGTTTCTTCCCAAAGCAACATCAAGGAAGGAAATCCACCAAGCCAACATAATCTCAGAAGTAGATAAACCATTAAGCATGACCCTCTTGAGATAAACTAAGGCCTCCCCAAATGGCCCAGGACATTGCTTGGAATAGAAACTAGAAGAAGAAGGCAGTCCCCACCACCATCTCAAAAAAAATAGTGTTGCAATGCCCATGAAGCACCAAGGGAAAAACCCCCAAAGAGAAACTCCACACACAAAAAAACTAGAGACAAACCTCTGGCAGAACAACCAAAGCCAAAAAAATCCCATCCCCTCTAAGAGAAAAAACTTCACAAACCAAAGAGAGATCATAACAAAACACCATAAAGGCAAGAGAAAACAAGACGGGGTACCAACAACACCCCAAGAAACCTCGAGCAGGGCAGAAAATGTCCACTGTCCACAAGGAACACCATTCCCATAACAAAGACAAAGCTTCAAAAGGAACCAAAGGAAAGGCCACCAAAGACGTAGCACAAGAAACACTACAAAAGAGGAGCCCACAACAGAGAGACGAGAAGCCAAAAGTCAGGAAAGAAACACTCGAGCCAGAAAGAAAAGGATGATAGCAGAAAGCCACCTTCCATGAGCAACAGAAGGGGCCTAAAAAATAAACCACTACCAAAAAAGAAAAGCTAGCCACACCAACCCTTCAAGCAGCCACTCGACATCCAAAAGGAAGAACGCAGAAATAGGGCCAACAAGAATGAAACAAATTAAGAGGAGAGCCCCAAAAAACACTAATGCCTCTAGGAACAACTCCCCTAAGCAAACACAACCACAGGAAAACAAAGAGACCCAAACACATCTGAATCGGCATCAGAATTGTTGGAAAATGTGCCTCAAGCTTACTGACATGAAACTCCTGAAAGAGCAAAATCGGTGAGACCCTAAGGATGTCTTACCGACCAGCAACTGTGTTCAAAAGATCAAAGTCACTGAGACTTTGGTTCTATCTTGTTGATGGGTTGATTCCTGGTGATTATCAGGGAGACTCTTGGCAGCAAGTGGCATCGGGGAGAGGCATGAACCTTCGGAGTGACTCATTCTAACAGAGTATGTCTCGTTGATGATTTTACACACAAATGTCATTGGGGTGACATGAAGGCTCGATAAGAGTCTAAGCGACAATGGAGGTCTTGCCGATAGGTATACCTTTGGTGAGAACTCTTGCCGATGGATGTTTCTCTCGCCGATAGGCTGGTGCATTCGGTATGAGCTCTTACTGATAGCACTGGTCTCTTCGACTATTATGTGTTCGGTGTGAACTTTTAGTGATATGGTTTTTCTTGCTGATGGATTTGTGTTCAGTATGATGTCTCGCCGATAGCGATGGTTTTGCCGATAGAGCTACATGAGTTGAACATCACTGTGAAGTCTTAGGGACAGCGATGGTCTTGCCGATGGTTTTGCAGTTGACATCGGTGAGATGTCTTTCTGATAGAGTGGTTCTAGCTGATGGTTTTGCATTTAGTATGATCTCTTGCCGATGGTGCTAGTCCTGCCGATGGACATATCAGAGTGACATTAACTGTCGATAAAATCTCCTGGACTCTTGCCTATGGAAAGTTGGTTTTCTTGTGATATCGGGGAGAATTTTTTTGCTATTGGTCTGACTTCTTAGGGTGTTGCCTATACCTTTGGTCTTTCTAATAGCTACGTGATCGGGCATTTTGGCATCAGGAAGACATGGTGTAGTGTCTCATCGACATACAATTTTGTTTGAATGTTTTGATCGAACGACTGTTTGATGTGGTCTGTTTTGAACCAATGAGCGAAGCAAAATGTGAACCGTTGGCAGTTGGACTATTGTGACCATTCCTGTGTGGAAGATGAACAAATTGTGAGGAAAATGATTATGCTCTGCGATGGTCGACGATGGTGAATAGTATGATGGCGTAGAGTTTTTTGATGGAACACGAATTGATCTGAGTGGGTTCATTGTATGTGTCTGAGAGCATTGTGAGATTAATGTTCTATACAAGATTGATCAGTGAATGTTGTTGCTGTAAATTGACATCAGAAAGTTAAGTCTGAACTCCGTATGTAATTTTTCTTACTATAATACAAAGGGGATTTTCTTGGTGTGGTGGGTTTTTCTCCCATAAGGGTTTTCCTATGTAAATCTGGTGTCCAATTGTGTATGTGTCCATTTCTCTATTCTGTTATTATTTTCATGTGTATCTTATTGGACTATAATTAAAAATTTAAAGTCATATTTTCATTCTTCCCTGAGGTTTTGACGTTAGGAGAGTTTGTTCCACACCTAATCTTTCCTTACAAGAATCACCCTCCCCATCATCTTCATCCTCAAAAGATTTCAAAAATCCTCCCCTGCTCTTCTTCCCACCCGACTGCTCCATTGTACAAAGGCTTAGGTTGTGCAAAATGTTAGTAATATGAACTATTTCAAATAATATGGATTTATTTCTAGACCCAATTTTTAAAAACATATAAAATAAACTAGAATTCCCATATTTTTAAAATAATAAGATTAGTGGAGAGTTTTCAATTGAATACTTTGTTTCTTTTGCATAGAAAATTGGACCTAATTCAAAAAAAGTCTCGATTATTTGAAATAGTTCATCAATTATGTTGAATGCAAGTATAATATATAGGTTTTCCAAAAGTATCTAGGGAAACAAATTCATGTAGATAGAAGCTAAAGTGCCATTAGATCTTGAAGCCTTAGTTATAGACAAGTAGCACGTAATATACATTTAGTTATTACACTTGTGGAAGATCAAACAACCCTACATCAACATAAAAATGGATGTTTACCTCCTCTAGAGGTTGTTTGTAGTGGCCCTCCATCAGTGTTGTTGTGTTGTTTTCTGTTTCGCAGTCAGGTACTGTTTGATATTCTATTCATTCGAGTTATTTGCTTGATTAGTGCCTTGACTGATTATTATTTTTAAATAAAAGATTATTGTGGTTGAAGGTATTTTGATAATTTAAATAATTGTTTTTTTACAATTGTGGTTTCGATAAATAAAACATTATTAAGGTTTTATTTGATTTAAATAAATTAAAATTTATGGTTTAATAAAGAAATATTTAAATAAATATGTTAATTATTGTATTGTGCAAGCAAACTAAAATGAAAGGATTAAATTAATAAAATTAAATATGTTAACTATGGATCTAATTGTGTGCAAATTATAAGGAGTGGTTAAATTATAAAATAATTAATTTAAAGAAAGTGCATGTTGTAACGGGCATAGTGGGGAAGTAAATAAATTAGTTATTTTGCAAAAGAAAGGGGCTTTTGGGTTATGCTCTGAAAAACTAATCTTTCTTAGATCAGTCATGAATCAATTTTCTTGTTCTGGAAAAACTTTTCTTCTAGATTTGGGGGTTTTTCATTTGGTTTTTGGGGAAAATATTGAATTGAGTTTGGCTGAGGTTATTTGGGGAATCTGTAGAAGAACTTGGAGCTATAAGCTGAATTTCAGAGAGCTTCACATCAAGATTTCGGCTCTGACACACAAATAAACTAGGTTCCATCCTTTTGAAACTTCTACCTCTATTTATGTTTGAAGAAAAATCCTAAATGTTTATGTTGTATTGAAATCAGACAATTCTTTGCTTACCTTATCCTTTATCTAATTGAAGCAATTAGAAAATTGTATTTTTTGGAAGATCGTTTGGTGGGTGTTCCATGTAAATCATTCACTCTATCATGGTCTCCTTATTGTTGCTTTTGATAGTGAATTCCATTCTTCGCCTACTTGAAATTGTCCTATTTTTTGTTTGCACATATACCTTATATGATGTGTTTGTTGTTTTTCCTTATTGCCTGGTTGATGTTTTGTTGCAATAGTTAGGTCGTGCCTTGTTATAGAATAGAGAATAAAAACTTATTTCTTTATACCTTCTGCATGAAGAAGTTACACTTTCATAATGTTTCCCGATCTGGCGTTGGCATTATGTTCTCTATCTGTTAGTGTCTTGATCAACCGATTTCACTTGCATGAAAGTTTCTCGGGGTTTTTCCTTCTTAGTCTTGGTGCCTCCTCTCCCTCTTTGATATCGATGTATTTGTAGCCAATTTTCTCGGTCAAGTTTTGATGTATGCTTGAGTGGTATGCTTGGGGTTTATTGTTTGTTGGCATTCAATAATCTGCACTGTTGGTGGCAATTTGTATTAGGATTGATGATTCTAATTTCATGGTATTTGAATCCTAAACCCCAATTAGCAACTTTTCCTTTGAACTACATTTTCATGTTGAATGTTTGATGTTTGTTTGTGTCATGCATCGTAGCCTCTTAACTTCCAGCGTAGTTCCCTTCCAATCAGCTCAAAATGTCCCAACATTAAGGAGCATTTGATAATTTTCCTTACATTCACCTTGGCATTGGAGATTGTGATTTTCATTTGAATCTATTGTGTCTTCATTCAGTGTTGCCTTGTGTACCTTCTCTGTGGCTTCTCTATCGATGTTAAATGCATATTAATTTCAACTCTATGGCCTTATTTATACTTGGAGATCATTTCATTTTTTAAATGGCATTTGGTATATTCAGAAACTCCATCATTTCATTCTTCAGTTGAAACCCTACTCTTATTGCATTCCATACTTTATATTCTTAGATTTTGATGGTCACATTATGTTTAACCTCGAAAATTGTTATCCGTTATTGTATTGTAATCTGTAGATGGAACCAGTAGTTAGATATAATATACACATATATATATATATACCGATGTTTGAGTACTTATGTATTTATATATATATATAGTTATAGATATGTATAGATATATTTGTAAATATATGTATAGGTTCAAGTATTTATATTTTATGGTTTTGTGGAAGGACAATCCTTTATATGTAAATTGAATGAATATGAATATGAACGTATTGGGGAAAATTAAATAAGAAAAGGAATAAAAAGGGATAAATGATGTCTAGATAAGTGAAGGAATTATTAAATAAATAAATTGAGTTAATAGTATTTTGGTGACTGAAAGACTTAATTAAATAATTGCATTGGAAAAATCCTTTAAATTTTGATTTCATTGTATGCTCTAATAGTCGTAAATTAGATTAGTCGATATCATAGTTATTGGTTAATTATTGTGAATTTTGCTTTAAAATAGTGTATGTCACGGATGCAATGTTTGACAATTTTCTTGTGATGAATTATTTGTACATGTGATTTGGAATTTAAGTCAATTTTGGATTATGGTTGTTGCAGTTGTTTGATATTGTCATTTCTACAATGGGGAGTTATTGTACATAGTGATTAGTTGGTCTTTCAGAGGTTGGGGAAAGAGTTTACTTATTGTTGGTTTTCTTGTTGAGTACTTTGTGAACTGTTGTTCTTACACTTGATTTATGACTATGTGGGTTCTAGCCTTGCACTGAAGAATTTGTTAACTGTGGAGACTTGTGAGCAAGAGGGATTCAAGCCTTGCTTTATGTGTACGTGCATGTGATTTGTGATTTTGTGCAAATGGATTTACCTGTTTGGATATTTTTGGGGATTCTAGTTGTTAGTAGGGGGAGTGGCTCTCAACAGGGGTCTGGTGCATAAAGTGGCAAGTCCAGGGTAACTCATAATTGATAGTTTCTTAATTAGTGATAACCTAAAATAAATTAGGGATTGGGTAGTTCACATTAATCAAGATAACACCTCACTCATGGCTCAAGCATTTTTTTACGCTTGAGATGAGTGGGAAGGTCTGGAATGGCAAGATCAACTACCTGGTTTCACTGGAAGGTATGTTGATCCCCCATGAGTTTGTATGGGGGTTCGACGGCTGGTAGAGGTGGCCAGGGTAAGCCAAGATGGGGGTTCAGTAGCCTAGGAAGGTTACGCCAGGGTAACCCATAACAAACTATGTGATGACACTCCTCCCTATAGCAACCTAGCATTCCCTTGTCTTGTGTTCACTTTATTGTTGCGTACCTCTGGAAGTAGTGTCATTGTTGTGAGTTGTTTGTGGTATTTGTATGTTGGAGTCATGTTACCTCTTCATGTCGTGCTACTGTCTTCTTGTCTGCTTTGTCAATGGGACTTTATTGTCATCTCCTAGCATGGAGGGTGGACCTTAGGGTTCCACATGGTTGGGTGGAATGTGCTATGTACTCCATTGGGTTCCCTTCTTTATTGATCGTTCAAGTGGTGGCTACTCTTGATGATGTGGACTACTACACTTGTTCCAGTTTGATTAGATCATCTTTTATGTACTTTTATTATACTTCTGATGTACTCTCCTCACATGTATATGAGGAGACATTGTTGTTCTAAATGTAAAGATGAAATGTTGTAATTTGTTGTTGAACTCTCTTATGTGATGGATGATGTAAATGATGTTATTGCATATGCTAGTTAATTGATTTGAATTCGGATATTATTATTATTTTGATGATATGATATGGAAGGTTCTTATTGGTTGTTCATTATTATGTGTCGGATTATATGCATTCATATTGTTAGACAAATTTTGTATAATGAGGTGATAACGATGATTTGTAATTCTTGTAGTGTAGTCATGGAACCTTAGAGGACTTAGGTTAGAATGAAAACTATTGTTTTATTTGAAAATTTGTGCACATTGTACTTTTAAAAAAAATTGTTCCATTTTTTTGGTGTCGTAATGTGTGGTCCTCTAGGGTTTCGTGGCCGGGTGTTACACATGGTATCAGAGCCTAGGTCCATACACTAGGCAATCTGGATACATATGAGCCCATTACATTGACCTAGGTTTTTGCACTCTTGATTTTATGTATTTTCTTTTTGGTCATTCTTGCCTAGCAACCCGAGATTTGTCTTTCGGTGGTGTTGGTCCAATGGTGCAAAAAACTGGCAGAAAGGATAGGACCCTCGGTGCAGTGTGCAATGCACCGATATTTTTCCTACCAGGGATGCATTATGGACCTTTATGTAGCCTTATGATGTGTTTCTCGATGATGTGACTTTGTGTGTGTATGTGAAGAATGTGTGTTAAATCTGGAATTTTGTGTTTATGATGTGGCAAATTGTGCTTTATGTTTTTGAAAAGGCATAAAATTATGATCTTGTGTTGCATATGATTTGAGATTTGTGTGTTGAATAATGAATAAAATGGAATGTCTTGCATAAAAATGATGACTGTTAAATGAAAAATGTGTGCCTTGTGTGCATAATTTTCCTGCATTTTGTGGTAGTATAGCATTTTGATGCAATGAATCAGCTTTAATGATAGATATGTAGCGGATGGTTACGATGTTATTGTTGTTATTCATTGATGTGGATTATTGTTTGAAGTTTCTTGGTGAGAGGGACAGTGTAGCATTACTCGTTCGTGAGTACCCTGCTATGCTATGAATTCTCTCATGGTGTGCTTGATTGTTTGATAGATATATATATATATATATATATATATATAGTTTGATTTTGATGATACCAGGTACCAGGCATTGACTCCACCTGAATTGTCAAGTTTGAGTGTGCCTTAAAACCCAATGGGAAACATTAAAAACGGAGATGACAAAAGGTCCCCTACCCTTTCCATCACCCTCAACGAGGATGATTACCCAGTTGGTCACTTGTCAATCATATTTGTGTTCATGGTTAGTAGTTCTCATCTTTTGTCCTTGTTGAAGTTGGTTCGCTTGATAATTTGATGTGCTTGTATTTTCATATGTTTTATTTTTATCTTGCGACTTCTAGGAGTAAGTCAAATCATGGGGGGGAGGATGTAGTGCCCCTCCATCAGTGTTGTCATTATGTTGTTTTTCGTTTCACGGTCAAGTATTGTTTGCTATTCTATTCATTTGAGTTATTTGCTTGATTAGTGCCTTGACTAATTATTATTTTAAAATAAAATATTATTGTGGTTGAAGGTATTTTGATAATTTAAATAATTGTTTTGTTACAATTGTGGTTTAGATAAATAAAATATTATTAAGGTTTTATTTGATTTAAATAAATTAAAATTTATGGTTTAATAAAGAAAATTTTAAATAAATATGTTAATTATTGTATTGTGCAAGCAAACTAAAACGAAAGGATTAAATTAATAAAATTAAATATTTTAACTGTGCATCTAATTGTGTGCAAATTGTAAGGAGTGGCTAAATTATAAAATAATTCATTTAAAGAAAGTGCATGTTGTAACGGGCATAGTGGGGACGTAAATTAATTAGTTATTTTGTAAAAGAAAGGCGCTTTTGGGTTATGCTCTGAAAAAACTAATCTTTCTTCTCAGGCGTGAATCAATTTTCTTGTTCTGGAAAAACTTTTGTTTTGGATTTGGGGGTTTTTCATCTAGTTTTGGGGGAAAAGCTTGAATTGAGTTTGGTAGAGGTTATTTGGGGAATCTGTAAAAGAACTTGGAGCCGTAAGTTGAATTTCAGAGAGCTTCACATCAATATTCCGCCTCTAACACTCAAATAAACCAGGTTCCATCCTTTTGAAATTTCTACCTCTATTTATGTTTGAAGCAAAACCCTAAATATTTTATTGTATTGAAATCAAACATTTCTTTGCTTACCTTATCCTTTATCTAATTGAAGTAATTAGAAAATTGTATATTTTCAAAGATT
>VDFB02103653.1:0-19362 GCA_007258455.2 Sequoia sempervirens | reverse complement strand
CAATGGTTTACCTAGATGAAATATCTTCATTTCTTGAGGGGACTGAATTATTCTCTCCGTAATGAAGATGGTTGCTATTGGCCATCCTTCGCTTTAATGGGTTGTTTACTTTTAGTGAGTAAAAAATTTCATTTGAGTGCAATTGTTATATTCTTGCTTCTTTCATTGTCTAGTGATTTGGGGATTGTTATTTCAACATGCAGCCCAGGACATCCACATTGATTTCCCAGCATCTCCTGTTGTTTAGAGGGCCAATCTAGACCTATACTCCATGTATTAGATGGAAGGGTTGTTAGAGTTTCCAGCTTGTCAGCCTTGGCAATGAAAACACATAAAATTATATTCCAGTAACACAAGATATTACATTATAATCACCAGTATTTGAGATGATGTTAGATTCCCATCAATTGAAAACATAAGTGCTACCTTGAATCTCTATAATAGACACACCAAATTGACTATATTTTTAGCGAAATAATTATAGCATGAAATTATCGATCAACCCATTCAACGAGAAGAGCAGAGTCTAAGGAAGGCAAGATTTTAGTATAATATGTTTCAATAATTTTTGATTTGTTGATAATGGCTTTTTATGAAGCACTAGACATCACCATGTGGCTAAACATCAATATAGATAACTGGCTGCTTGAACTTGGTTGATGGTGGTGTGATTCCTATTTTTAGAACGTTTGGAAGATAGTTTGCACGGATTATGGCTTTAATTTACAAGGCTTTATAATGGTTACTTTGTATCTTTAGTTGAAGGGTAAGGTGCTCAAACCTGGTTTTTGGTTAGTCAAGAAAGCTTTATTCTCGGGCTGTGTAAATTCTTGTATCTCCTTTTACTTATGAGCATGCTGATTTTTCGTATAAAATGTGTCCATGTTTTAGATGATTCCATTTCCAAATTAATGGATACTTCATACCATGTGATTATTGAATTGGTCAATTTGCTGCCTTTATTGTGCACAATGTAGAGTTGTTCTTTTTAATAATTTCCAAATTTCTTATTGTTTGTGAACTTGGACAGCTTGAAGTAGAAAAGCTTGAGAAAGTTTTGATATTGGTTGTACTCTGTTTTTCCTAATTATCAGCTTAACAAGTTGAAGCCAAAGATAATTGGCAGGCAATGTGAATATGAAGTTTACAAGATATCAATACCACCTTATAAAAAGTCTGCCCAACACTATAAATTCTTCAAAATATCTTTATCCATAAAGCTGCAAGCACAAACAGTTATGTAATCACAAATAACAAAAAGCAAATAGAAGGTTTCTGGATGACAAACTCTTTAAGCGACATTTTTATGCCTTGGTTTTGAGATAGCTTATTTACTGTGGGGGGCTTTATTACTTTACAGCTTTTTAAAGTTTATTTGTTTTATGCAAACACTTTCCTTTTTACAATCTTCCTGTATTTTAGGTATGTATAATTTTCATACAATGTTGTATCATTTTACAATAATCAGTTTTTATTTACAGTGTGAGTGTGAGTTTATTTGTGATAGACATCTTCACTTTAACATTATTTTTAACAAATTTGCTATATTAATATACACAGTTTAAATCAAAAATGTATTTACATCTAAATCTACTGCATTTTAGACTCAACACCCTTATGAGCATACTTTTATATTTAGATTTAAGACTGCTAATTTCTGCAGGGTTGCTCTACCACACTACTATTATTCTCTTTATTGCCTAAGTTGTATTGTTTATTTATAATTGCAACTCTTTCTTTCCACATATTTAAAAAAAATTCATTTCATATTTTAGATCTCTGCAACAAATTTATGACACAATTTTTACATCTGAATTCTATGATTTCTGATTTGCTGCAAGTTACTTTATCACTTTATATTATTGCCTTTGTGATCCAAATTCTTGAGTTCCTCCTCTCCATTTCCTGGGATATTGCCTGCCATCAGTTGCTAGAAAGAAGCACAAAGCGGTGAAAGCTGCAAAGACTGGGATTGAAGAAACGAGTTTTCACTAAACATACTATGGTCATTACACATATGAAATTTGCTTCTTAAACTGTCCAATATCATAGGCTCTTTAATACATCTATGGTCATTACACATTTAGTATTTTCAAAAAGAGGGAGGCCTCTTCAAAAAGGAATACCACATAGACCAGAGATGAAGTGCTCATCTTATGATTACTTAGATACCCTTATTGGATCTTAAATTTTCAAAGCTCAATGATGTCATGGACATTAAAATGGTTGTACTTTTAACTTTGTAAGAATGTAGTGACCTTCACCTGGTAGATTGCATCTCTTACAACATTAGAGTGAGTTTACTCCCAATGTGTTGATGACAGGTGGAAGTCCACTAGAATGCATACAATGCGAATTAGCTTTGTACTGATGTTAAAGCGAATCTATAAATTTGTGGCACAAGGTAGTATTTGACAATTACATTATTTGAAAATACAATCATATTAGGAAAACTCACAAAACATGCCTGTATTGAACAAGCGATACATGCATGTTAGCAGTGGACGTATCAATTGCAAGTGGTTACACCTAAAATGAAACTGGTTCCATTATATAGAGAAATTAAAGATTCTCAAGCTAGCAATACCCATTGGATTCCAGGTTTGCTATCTACTCTCTATTTCTGAAGCCATTCTCACGATTTCATGTAATATACAGAGCTAGGCATCTACATATGTGAGCAATTAACACACTGTGAAGCATGTTTGCAAGAGTTCTCTAAAAAAATATGAAACTGGTTCCATACATAGAGAAATTAAAGAATCTCAATTCTCAAGCTAGCAATTTCTGTTTGGATTCCAGGTTTTACACCTTGCTCACTTTTGCTGAAGTTTGTTGTTATTTCATTTAATTATAGAGCTAAGCATCTAGTAATTTCAAATTTTCAATTTTTTTTAATTTTTAATGAGTTTGGTGAACATTGATTATAACAAAGTTCAATTGTAAAATCAAAATTTAAAATTAAAATTTACCAAACTCAATTGTAAGTAAATAATATATTTATTTGATTATTTAGTTTATTTGACATTGGTTGCAGGAGGAAGAATTGGAGTCCGTAATTTGAGCAGTTTAAAAGTGGTTCATATCCAATGCCCTCCTCAAACAGTACAAATTTAGTTGTAAATGTGTGTGGACAACTATTTGGGCATGGTCATCATGAAGCACCAAAATTTGGAATGTAAATATTGAAGCACAAATAGATACTCTCAGAAAACTTAATAATTTTAGTTCAGGGAATATCCCAAGTGTTAGAATTGGTGCAGTTAAGATAATGTCAGTTGCAAAAGAGATTTAAGATGTATTGGCCATGGTCTGTTACAGTGTGGTACTATGTGAAAAGTGCAGACAAACAATTTTTTTTTGGAATGTGGTTGAATAGATTGAAGCAGCAGTTGTAGGGAATTTTGGTTTTGGTTCATCTTATTTGTCCATCGGCTATTGAGTCAAAGAGTAACGAAAGGGCTCTAATAGGCAAGATGATCAACATTTAGAAACAACATATAATTTACTGTATTTATTCCTTCAAGGTTTATGTAGTCAAAAACATTCTCAAAGACCAGAACAATAGATTGTAAGATATCCATCTACACAAACCTTTTTCTATTGGTATGGAATTCACTCCAGGCTGTATATTGCAGAACATGAGCAAATCAAGGAAGTGTTGTCCAAAAAATTTGGTTATTATTATTACAAGATTACCCAAGGCCTATTTTATTGGCTTTGTTGGCTAAATAATTGGTTTTTGTAAACGAACTGAACTGTGTTATGCACAAAAAAATTGTGAGCCCTGCCTTCAATGTTGACAAACTCAACGGTTTGAAATAGTCTTCAATCTTCACACAAATTAAGAGAGGCTTTACGAGGTAACTTGTATTCTCTAGGAGATAAGATGTGAAGGTATTCAAAAATCTTTTATCAAATATACTGATGCTTCCCATGACAGGCCATGGTGAAGAGAATGGCTTCCTGCAGTTCATCCATGCTTGAGAGATGACAAGAGATGGTGACTCAGGAAGATTTTTATGCTAAAGAAATTGATGCTCATGCGAGTTCAGATAATTGACAGCAGACATCATATCCATACTACATTTGGGAGAAATTTTAGTGAAGGCAAAGAAGTATATAAATTGCAAACATAATTACAAAGAATGGCTGCAAAGGCTAAACGTTTTGTCTTTATCCCAGGAAGCTAGTAATTACATCTTTATCTCTCTAAAATTTGTAACTATTTAAGCTTCAACACTGTTTCAAGTGCATCACCACTGATTCAATCTATTTATAACAAAATATTGGATTCTTAAATTGAAGACAAGATTTTTGCAAGAAATCTGATTTGATTTGGAGATGCGTGGGAATTTCATTTAACCTTCATTTATATCTCGTTGGAAGGATATCAAAACATTTGTTTTGTTATCTGCTAGGAATTGTAGCAATTTCACAGAGAGGATGCAACTGTTGTGCATGCTTGCACATGATAGATGTGAGACAGAGAGGAGCCTGGCCATAGAATCTAAGTTATAGCAAAAGAAAAGTTTTTTGTACTATTTTCTTAATATGTGATTTTGGAAATAGAAAATTTTGAAGATAGTTCAGTGCATTGCCTCTATACTGAATGATTTCTTATCCAATAGAAAATATTTTGCTTGCTCTGGAAATGATAAATGTTGTTGTAATTTGTTTTGAGAATTTTTTTAATTTATTTTTGTAATTTATACACATATTTGCAATTTGTACAGATATTTGTACTGTGGAATTTCAACAACATTTTTGAGGGGATATTTCATATACCTGAATTGATTACAAAAGAAGATTGCAAATTTCTATGTGCAAGCGATGACAAAACTGCAAAAATTGATTCCCCAATCAAAGTGCGTACATCTACAATCTGTTTGTGTTCAACGCAACAATTGTTGGGATCTTATGGTATATATGTGAATTGGTTTCTATATGATTCAGCCAAACTATATAAAACTATCGGTGTATTCCTTGCAGCTCCCCCAGCTGCAAGTGCTAGTTATTAGCCGATAGGCTATTTATGGTGTGAGGTTTCGGCCTGAAACCTGTCTCACGCTCCGTCAAACCGTTTCACGCTGTTATACCTGTTCAAGGCTACTAGAAAACAACTTTCGGGTTTGCTATAGTTTTGTATTATTGGTAGATTGGATTGCGATCTTTTAAGTAAATGCAGTGTCAATCTAATTCATTGGCAGTCAATCAGATTGCAGATTGCAATAAATGAAGATATTTTTTTGTCCACCTTTGCCACCGCCCTCCTGCCGACTCTAGCACTGCTCACAGTAAGAGTTTCACAAACATTCTGCAACTATAAATTCATTACTCCTCTATAAATCTTTAGGCTTTAGGTCGGTGTTGCACAGTTTCAAAGAGGTTTTGTAGCATAGCCCTACAAGTACAAAATGTAGTTGTTAAGGTGGACTGTGTGATATCTAGCGATGAAACTAGCGGCGGTAGCAGTACCAAGAACAGGGGGATTTGGAGCCACTTGATGAGATTTATGTCAGGTGGTGCTTTTAGGCCATTATACACTCTGCAAGGTTTCTTGGGTCCAAAAAAATCCATGGTTCCAGAGGTTTCCCATCATTCTCCTAGTGAAGTTTTGAAAAGTTTCGAAGAGGTCCAAAATCTGAGGATTGAACTGCCTGGTGGTGAACTGGGTATTGAAGATGGCGTGCAGAGTTTGGGACACCTCTAGAGAGCTGTGTTATTCTAGGGGCTTCTTTGGTTTTAAATCCTGCTAAGGATAAGAGAGATCAAAACTGTGATTTGGAGAAAATAGGCCTTCTTCAAGGTAAGGACTAATCTTGGGCACTTGAAATGATTAGGGTTTTTCTGTTTATTTTTAGGGGCTTATTTCTAGTTTGTTATGTTTGGTTTAATTTTTTGATTATATGTGAGAACACACTCTAAAAATGGGAACCCCCGAACTGAAAGCTCAAGTATTTGCTCCAACCTGCTCTGACGCTGCTTTGACACCTCACAAACACAACACTCTTACATTGGTTTCAAAGAAAGCCACCCAGCAGATTGCATTGCCAATGCAAGAGTAGCCTTGAAAAAAAATCAAAAAGCTCTTCACCCTTCTATTGGGAGGGTCTTTCAGAAATCTTAGAATTAGATTTCTTCAGGGTCATAATGCCACTTAATCCTTCATCCTATCCCTTAGCCCTTCACACTTCTCTTCACATCCTTCTATACTGGACTGTCACCTTCCCTACCTGTATGTACCACTCATAGATTAACACAATTTCCTTTCCAATCCGATTACATCATTACACCATACTTCCCTTCACATGATTGTCACGTGTCGAGGCCTTCCCTTTCTGATGGTGGCACTTAATTGATTCCCATTCCTTTTCTTGCCCTACCTCCATCTTGTTGTTTCACTCTCCTTTCTTTGTGCTTACTCCCTTCAACTTTTGCCTTTCCCTCCCACGGTATCCTCTCATCAGAAACAATTGGCATCATTTGAGAACCGACTCATACCATGGTAAGCATAGTCCATCAATCTTCACACCGCTTATCTTTCAAAAAAGCACCATGGCTGCAAAGCAAGACCTTCCCCAAGTTCTTACCACTTTTTGCCTCCAGGCCACCTTGCTGCTTTGTCAGCAAAATCTTGAACTAATAAGCATAAGTAGGTTTCTGATCATCTTAATGCTGTTGAGTCAATTCAAGGGCCGAATGGACCCTTTATATCAATGAAATCCTCTCAAGCCCTCTTAAAACTAGCTTGCAGCTAATTAAATTGAGTATGCATGCAGATTTCAAAGCCACTGTTAGTTCATTGTGGTTGCTATTGATAACAAACCAGAGTTTATCTATAGAAGAGACAAATTTCTCTCGATTTGTAGCATCATCCTTTTCTCCTATATCTGATGTGTATCTAGCGTCAAGTGAGTTCAAATTACGGAAATTTACTATGATAGAAGATTCCATCATAGGAGTTGGGTACACTCAAAAGAACAATCGGTGAAGCCTTAATGTTCCAAAGAAGCATCAGTGCCATCAGCAAAGCGCTAAAAATGCAATGCGTGGAAGGCCCTAAACTCTAAATTTCAATTTACAAATTTTATGAAATTTCTTTTGAGAGATTCTTATTGCAAGCTAAAAAAGTGTATAATGAGATTAGAACTCTTATGCAAATAGCTTCTCACAAAGGCACAAACGCAATATAGACAAATTAATAATTAACTCTTACAATAGATGATTCCTAACGCCAAAGATTTATACACCCTTCTTGCTTCATCACAAAGGACATACATATTAGGAAAAGGTTAAAAGAATGCAAAAATAGATGCTAGAAACAAATTGAAAATTTTGACAAGCAGCACCAAAGGCAAGCTGGTCTCACATGATAATGACTGTGTTATAGCATACCATTATGAAGTGGTAACTTTAAAACTACAAAGAGAAATTGATAGTTTACATAAAAATTGTAGATTGTCATTTATGAAAAGACAGTCTCAAGCACAATCAAATCCTTGATACATCTATAATATAACACTGGCCATAACAAGGATGGGGCAGATGGTTTGCGAAAGATCTAGGCAAAAGCTGGGAAAATATAGTGTCGAGGATTGTAAAAAATGGCCCAAAGATTACATGGAAAAACTGAAGGACTGAAAGGCATGGTTTAGAACACAGAACTTTTGGATTGCATTGGCCAAACAATTTTATTTGGAGCAAGCTCACTTCCCGGCAGCCCCTCATTTTCTAATATAAAGAAAGACAAATCTAAGGGGTTAGATGGCTATGTGCAGTCTGTGCCTACAGTTCTAATAGAACTGTATACATAGCAACCCTCATAGATTCCATAATTATTTTTCAATAATAAAGGAACTGCAAGTCCAGCATGTGATGGTTGAGGGGTAAGGAATAGTGACTGCCACAATGATGTATCAAGTTCAAACCAAGCTTGGTATGCTCATGCTCCCCATAGTAAAGCAAGCCATGCCCAGATGAGGCTGGATGTAAATCAAATGAGAATTTCAGCACACTAGAAACACATTAGAAGCACCTTCTAAGCTAAATTTTGCTCTAAGAATGATGATACATTCGCTCAGATTTAACCGAAAACAGGGCAACTCTTAACAATTAACCTATCATAAAAATTAAAAAATACAATTAAAAGGAACCATAGTAGGTTTGCTCCCTCAAAAAGAAAAACCCAAACAAACACACCATAACTCCTTATTGCCTCTATTGTAGAAGATGTACACAATCAAAATTAGTATGCAATTAGATGGGAGCTTAACTTGCTCCAGGAATAAAACTTCAACGCTTCTAGCCTTACCTCATTATCATTCTACACTACATGATGCCATTAGCATATGTTGTATATCCCTGGAATAGCTTCTATAACTATCCAACAAACCCTCTCTATTAGGTAATTAACATATAAATTATATCGACGCTTCAGTTAAATGACTGCTAAAACAATCGGTTTGCATCTGTAACTTAACAACTTTCGCATAATACTGTCAAATGAATCTAAAGATTTAGTCAAAAAGGTGAAGGCTATGCTCACTTCATCGAGTATTTTTAAATCTTATAAGGAATATATCCAGTCTGTGACCTAGGAAGGTGTAAGATAGTGTGACAATTTAAATGGGTTCCAGGGAGAGGGTGAAAGGTTGTCATTTATTTTCTATTGGGTGTAAATGGGCTGTATGTGTTACCTTCCCTTCTGCATTTAGAAGTTCATCTTAGATAATTTTAGTTTTCAGTATATTAGTTTGTCATGAAATTTTCAATATCATATTTTGGTTTATTTCTTATCTTTGATTCCAACCTGAATGGCAATTTCAATGTAGAAAATGGAGCTTCAGACAATGAAGACACTGGAAATGTGAAAGCTTGAAGTTGAGACTGAGAGTGGTTTGGACAATCAGCTTCCTCATTGTTGCTTCTGCAAGGCATTATCTTCTTCAGCATATCATATCAAAGCACCCCACTGTGGAAACTCTTGTTCTTACCGACTTTGATCTACAGGTGCATGAACAAAAACCAATTGGAAGAATTTCGAGAAAAACCTCTTATCGTGTCTGCTTTATCTATCAGAACCCAAATCCCTGCACTCGACATGAAACTTAGAGTTTGGAAACTGTTGGGAGAGGAAAAGCTTAAACTGCCAGCAGCTTATGGTCAACAAGCAGATTGTTTACTTGAGGACCATCCCCTATAAATCTACTAATGTGTCAGTGGATATATTGTCAACGGGATGGCAACACAACATATATCCATGATTCTGTTTAGGTAAAAGTAAATAATGACTAGAACCTTCCATTGAGCACATTTGGGCATAGGAAAATACTTCAGCTTCCAATTTCTAAACAATGCAAACAAAAATTATATATTTTACACTACTTTTTCTTTCCATCTTTACTTCTATATATTTTTCTATCAGCGTAACCCTTGCACCCTCTTTGGTGCAAGTGGTAGTTATAAAATTAATCTGCACAGCAATAGGCCGTGATACATTGGTAAAAAGCTGGTATTTTTTCCTTGCATATGAATCTTATCCCCATCTTTCTCGAACGGATAATTGTGCTTATCGAGGAATGCCTTTATTTCTTATGTCGTTAGGTAGAAACTTTATCCACTGTGTGTATTCATTTTATCTGCTAGTTGGTGTGATGTCAAACAATTTTTATTTACACGGATAAAATGTCGCAGCAATGGTACGCCTCTCGATGTAATAAATGACAATGATAAATTAAAATATTAATTCTCCCGAAGGCCCATTGCAGTCATTTTTTGGAATCTAGTAAATATTTATGAAAGGGGAGTAGAACATTATTCTTTGGGAACTTTGTTTGTACCTTCAATTTCATTGATATAGTTTGTTTACTTGTCAAGAAAATGGGAAAATTTTGATCTATTTTGTTTAGTATAAAGGTAGGTAGGTCTTCCTTGCTTCTTATAAGAGGATTATCAATTTATCTCTATGTATTTTGAATCAAAGTTAATAGATAGGTGTCAAGAAAATTGATTTGCTTTGAAGATATAAGAAATTCATAATATTTTTCTTGTAATGTATAGGTATTCTTAATGTAACTATCAACATGCCTATTAAATCATAGGGTGAAATTGTTAGTATTGATACTATTAAAATTAAAAATTTAATTTGACCTCAACTTTTATTTGTTTGTTCCTTTGTCTCAAATCCAAGACATTCTATTTATGAACAATAATACCCAGCACTCTTAATTATTTACTAAAATGATAAGGCTAGAGTTGGAAATAGTTATGTGTCATCCTAATTTAAACTAGTGCATTGATTATACTATGTCCAACAAATGTGATCAATGATTTATATGCTCATGCTAATGTTGGGCATACATAAAATTCTACATTCTTACGTAAACAAGAATCTTATATTTAGTTACTAGAATTTTTTAACTAATTTCACTATCATCTTGATTTAAACTAATGCATTGATTAGACAATTGCCTAAACACGTGACCAATATTTTCTATGCTCATGATAATGTTAACCTGCATACATAACATTCTATACTTTCATGTAAAAAATTTGACCATGTGTTTTCAATTGGGATGTGTTAATTGATTCTCCTATCACTATGCATATAAACTTAAGTAACTTTTGGTTAACTTTACTTTGATTAGTATCAAAATTATAATATTTTAACTGTATAAAATTTACTTTTGTGACATGTTGAACAAGGGAACATAACAAAATGCAAAGAACACAAAATGAAATTTCTTAATTTTTTGAGGCAGAGATATAATGATCTAGCCCTAATAAGCATGTTTAGAAATTTCATATACATTTCATTATAGAGAACATAAAAGGTTATAATATATAATCAAAATGATCAAAAAAATCTATTAAGTCATGTATAGACTATTGAAACCAAGAGCATATACCATGCCATGTAGTTATGTAATTTGTTAGGACAAAGAATTCACCATTCTTTTTCACTTTTCATCAATTTTAGCTATAATCAATTTTCGTACATTTAACTGAATAATGGATAGACTATTCATCACATGGAACATTTTTTTTTAACTTTTGAAAATACATTTTATATAACTATTTAAATGTCTAATACTTGTCAAACAATTAGCAAATGATGTTTGATGCATCGACTATTTATGTGGGGCCCAACCCGAAGCAAACATCCAACACATTGATCCCATTTATAATAACTAAAAAAGCTATCTTTAGTTATTCAACTCTAATTTTTTTTTGGACTCCAAACCTTTTTCTTAACTAAGTGCTCAATACATAATTAATTGTTTTTGGCTTCGATTTTGATTGGTGATCCCATATTAGGAGTGGGCATAGGGTCACAAATAATTTTTTCATTTGGAATTATCAAAGACCAATTGTATTTGGTTACTGCATGGTGTATAACTATTATGGCCTTTGTCTTTGTAAAATCAAATCCTAGACAAATCTGAATTCCTCCTCCAAATGGTACAAAATTATAAAGTGGAACTTGATCATCAAAATGAGATGGATCAAAAAAAATTGATTCCTTAAAAACCTCCTTGTTCCAATGTGTAGTTATCCCCCAACATAACTGTTCATTAAAAAAAACCATATTAGAATTATAATATTTAATAGTCTACTGATGTCCTTTACATCTAGTAATCCAAAATAAGCATTGCTTAATTTTCTCTACTATTTCACTTTGGGTGGCATCAAAATAAGTAGATGAGCATGTAACATACCTGCCACCCTTTGGGAATTATATATCCTTTATATTCAATATCTTTAATTGCTTTTTTAAATCCACCAAACACCGGAGGAGTTAACTGCATAGTTTCTTGAGCAACCTTCCATGTATACTTCATCTTTTGAATCTCTTGCCATGTGAGAGGATCATTCAATTGTTTTCCATGTCGAACCTCCATATGTTCTAAAATACAACAAATATATTTTTCTAAATTCATCTAAAACACCATACTTGATAAAACATAATATACAAATACAAAAACTTAGAACCTATACAAATAGTTCACACTCTATTAAAAAGATGAATAACTAAGTTATATAGAGTATGGTGATGAAAGATTGAACAACTAATATTACAATCAAGATACCAATTATTTATACAAGAAATAGTTCTTCATATAAACATCCAAGACATGAACAACATAAAAAAAACAAGTAAAAATGATAGACTTGAGGATGCATGGTCAAGGCTTAGATAGCAACTACTAATACAAGAAATATGTCCTCATATAAGCATCCAACACATGAAAAGCAACATAAAAAACAACCCACCTTTAAGTACGTTTTGGTAGACTTGTGGATGCATGGCCAAGGCTCTGATAACATGAGTTAGTAGTACATAAGTAGTGTCATGGCCGGCAAACATGACCAGAATCATGTTATCTATGATTCCTCCTTTGTGAGAGCCTTATCATTCTCATCTCTCATACTCAGCAAGCAAGCCACCAAGTCTTGGCCTGGGGAGGCCAGGCCTCGTCCCAACTCCCTCCTCCTCACCTCCAACAAACAAGACAAACGCTTGCATATACGAGAGCGAGCATTCAACCCCCTACGAAAGTTCGTCCCGGGAAGATCCAAAGGAATAGACCACCCCACTTTCTCTGCTTCACTAAATTCTTTGTGAAGTATTACCCTCTCCTCACTCTCCTTCAGTCCGAAGAGCAGATCCGTGGCAACTTCAAAAGCAAGGTTTCTCATCAAAGGACAGAGCTGAATGGTCTCTTTTCCTTCCCAGCCCTGGTCAAAATGGCGAAGAATAACTGACTCCATTCTACCCACAAATTTCTGTAAGGCGTCGGGCTTCAAGAACTGCATAATGGCTCCTCTCATGTGCCTGTGATCTTCTCCAGAAAGTTCTAGAAGATTATTCTCGCCAATTATTCTGGTCACTGTGATGGGTTGCTTGTTTATCACTGCACTGTCATCGCTGTGGAACAGAAACTTGTTGCCTGCCTGCCCTGTGAATACCACAGTAGGGCAGCCCAGTAAAGATGTTTTGAAGACTGGCCCATATTTTGCAGCTTTCTTGTCCATCCACTGGTTGAATTTGTGTGGTCTGTATGCCCGCAGGAATTCAATGGTCTCGCCTATCAGAGGCAGGCCAAGACTTCCAGGAGGAAGTTTTTTTGCCTTTGCCATTGTTTAAAGTCTTGGCTATGGCTACCAAGACTATTGAAGCAAGTACAGTAGTGGTTAGAATGAGAATGTAGTGTCGAAAACCAAACAACTCCATCTTGCTAGAGACCACATGAAATGATGAAGATGAATGAAGCTCTTTATAATCTTCAGCTTCTTAAAAAGATATAAAGATAAGGTTTTGTTGGTCAAAATAGATATTTATTAAAAGGAACTGGTGGAGGTGTGCATATTGTGTGCATATTGTGTAAGATTCATATCATCCACAAATTCGTTTCTACTACCTGATAGGGTTCTAGGAAAATTCACCCACCGACGGACAATTCACCGTCACCAGCAGTTCACCGTCATAGAAAATTAACCATCAAAAATTTCCCAAGGTGAATTGTTGGTGGTGAATTTTCCGTCGGTGAATTGCTGGTGGTGAATTTGTCATATACCATTTGATAGAGAAGAACCGCAAGTCTATACTATTCACTCGTATATGATTTAACTCGTATATGATTTAAGCTTCATATTATCCACGAACTCGTTTTTACTATCTGATAGAGAATCACAAGTCTATACTATTCATGTGTATATGGTCTAAGCTTCATATCATCCATTAATTTGTTTTTATTATCTGATAGAGATTCACAAACCTAGAATACTATTCATTCGTATATTGATCTAAGCTTCGTATCATCCACGTTTTTACTATCAATAAAAAATCACAAGCCTATACTATATGATCTATCAGAATCACATGCCTATACTAGTCAATCTGAGTCAAGTCTTCTGGATAAGAACCAACTATTCCTTCATTTCATACAGGTGCAACCTTTTTTGTAAAAGATGCGATCGTCTGACATTATCTGAAACCTTTTGTAAACATTTTTCAGTGAAGCAATCGTCAGAATCAGGAAAAATTGTTACAAGCTAGTTTTTGAATCCTTCAAAATGGGAAGTTCTTAAAACTTGTTTTGGATTTTGACAAGTTGTCAATGGCATTTATTAGAGGCTACCCAAGACATCATTCTTGTATGGCCTACTTTGAATTTGTGCAATTTGAATCGGGGGTAGAATAAGATCTAATTGACAGTAAAGACGTGTTAAAGTCGACCTTTTTAGTTGTTTCTCGTTCCTAGGTATACCTCGTGAGTAGAATAAACCAAATATTCTAGACGATTAGAATAGCCGAAAAGATAGAAATGGAACGATTGAATTTTATTTTTTAAGTTGTTAAAGGGATCTTTCTTCATTTTGGCAGGATTGTGTATTCAGTCTCATCTAGATAGTCTTAATAAATCAAATAGGGGAGAGGACCTGAGCATGTTTCAATAGTTATGATAGTAGTTGTTTATATAATGTCCAATATTTTTATCAATATTGGATCAATAGTTGTGACTTTAAAGTTGTTAGTGTTGACGATGACTACCTATAATTAAACAAAATGTATTCCTTTGATCTAAAAAGCAACCAATCATGTGATTCCGTGACAGCTTTTAATAAAACCCGCTAGAATGCACAAGTATTGGTCTCATTTTTTTGGGCTCTTTGGACACCTTGACAAAAAAGCATGTTGATGTGGCATCATATTTGATGATGTGGCCCTGAAACCTTAGTTATAAGAAGGGGACTTGCCAAGTAAGCTGCTGTAAAAAATTGGGAGTGATTTGAAATTTCCACATAGGATAATTAGAAGCACGAAGTTAGGGTGCACAACTACTGGGTCCTCTCCCCTATTGTATACAAATAGAAAAGTCATAAAAAGAATGTTGAATTTGATTATTCTTCAACTCATTTTGTTAATTAATTGTTAATAAGTTGTTTTAAAACATAATTGGCTAAGAAGTTTGAAGTGTTATGGAAGAATTTGTTGGAAAAAACAAGATAAACTATTTTTTTACTTTTTTTTAAGAATGATTTTTCACTTCTATCTTTATAAAGTCATAAATCTTGCCAGTGGATCTTGTCTCGTTCCCATCAATTTTTCCTCAGTCGCCTCATCCCCCCAATGCAGCTTTGCGCTGTCAGGTCGCCTCTGGTGCTCACCATCATTCTATATAGTCTCACCATCCTTCCCTGCTTCACCAACTTTCGCTGCCACGTCGCTTTGTGAGCCTGCTCCACTCCGCGCCATCATCTTTTTTTTAATTTTTTAATATATATAAACCTAACATTGTTATTATGGTCACTTCTTGTCTTTTTTCAAGCTCCAATCATCAATGTTTCAACACAACTAACAGGTCAAACAAAAAAATGTATAAATTTCATGTCAAAAATATGGTTATCTAGGGGAGAGGACCCAGTAGTTGTGCACCCTAACTTCGCACTTCTAATTATCCTACATGGAAATTTCAAATCACTTCCAATTTTTTATAGTAGCTTACTTGGCAAGTCCCCTGCTTATAACTAAGGTTTCAGGGCCACATCATCAAATATGATGCCACGTCAACATGCTTTTTGTCAAGGTGTCCAAAAGGCCCAAAAAAAAGTGAGACCAATATATGTGCATTCACAACATGTTTTATTGAGCGTTGATGTGGAATCACATGATTGGTTGTTTTTTAGATTAAAGGAATACATTTTATTTAATTATGGGTAGTCATCATCAACACTAACAACTTTAAAGTCACAACGATTGGTCCAATATTGACAAAAATATTGGACATTATATAAAAAACTACTATCACAACTATTGAAACATGCTCAAGTACTGGGTCCTCTCCCCTATTATGGGAATTGGCGTTTTTCAACGTATATTTATAACTATTAGTGAGTATTTATAGGGGAGAGGACTCAATACCTGAGCATGTTTCAATAGTTGTGATAGTATTTTTTTTATATAATGCCCAATATTTTTATCAATTTTGGACCAATAGTTGTGACTTTAAAGTTGTTAGTGTTGATGATGACTACCCATAATTAAACAAAATGTATTCCTTTGATCTAAAAAGCAACCAATCATGTGATTCCACATCAACGCTCAATAAAACATGTCGTGAATGCACAAGTATTTGTCTCACTTTTTTTTGGCCTTTTTGGACACCTTGACAAAAAGCATGCTGATGTGGCATCATATTTGATGATGTGGCCTTGAAACCTTAGTTATAAGCAGGGGACTTGCCAAGTAAGCTGCTATAAAAAATTGGGAGTGATTTGAAATTTCCACGTAGGATAATTAGAAGCTCAAAGTTAGGGTTCTCAACTACTGGATCCTCTCCCCTATGTGATAATGATTAAAAAAAAAAAAATTCTCCCAAAGGCCCATTGTAGTAGATTTTTTGGAATCTAGTAAATATTTATCAAAGGGGAGTAGAACATTATTCTTTGGGAACTTTGTTTGTACTTTTAATTTCATTGATTACTTGTCAAGAAAAATGGGAAAAAATTGATCAATTTTGTTAAGTATGAAGGTAGGTCTTCCTTGATTCTTATAAGAGGATTATCAATTTATCTCTATGTATTTTGAATCAAAGTTAATAGATAGGTGTCAAGAAAATTGATTTTCTTTGAAGATATAAGAAATCCATAATATTTTTCTTATAATGCGTAGGTATTCTTAATGTAACTATCAACATGCCCATTCAATCGTAGGGTAAAATTGTTAGTACTAATACTATTAAAATTAAAAATTCAATTTGACCTCAACTTTTATTTGTTGGTCTTTTGTCTAAAATCCAAGAAAATCTATTTATGAACAATAATACCCAACACTTTTAAATATTTATTAAAATGATAAGACTAGAGTTGGAAATAGATATGTGTCATCCTAATTTAAACTAGTGCATTGATTATACTATGTCCAAAAAATGTGATCAATGATTTATATGCTCATGTTAATGTTTTTTGAAATTGGGGAAAAACAGATTTTGATGGGATCCGGAACCCAATACAACCAAAAGCCAAACAGCTTAAACAAGCCAAAAAAGACCAGACTGCAGAAAAGACAGCCTGCAGTCAACAAAAAACCAGCTCACAAACAAACACCATTAAGTTTTACAATTAGAGTTTCGTTTGTTGGAGCGAAGATTCATATCGAAAGAAGGCCCAGAGGGTTTAGATTTTTTTCCAGTAACAGTAGTCCAGCCTTCTTCAACTTGTGTTGCCTTAGCCTGCCAAGCCAGCCCATTAATTTCCTGAGGATGAAAATCCGCAACCCGGGAGGTAACATCAGAGTTTGCCTGAAAAGGTGTGGAAATAACCTAGAGCTCATGTTAATGTTGGGAATACATAACATTCTATATTCTCACATAAACAAGAATCTTATATTTATTTACTAGAATGTGTTAGCTAATTTCACTATCATCCTAGTTTAAACTAATGCATTGATTAGACTATTGCCTAAATGTGTGACCAATATTTTCTACGCTCATGATAATGTTAACCTGCATACATAACATTCTATACTTTCATGTAAAAAACTTGACCACGTGTTTTCAATTGGGATGTTTTAACTGATTCTATTATCACTATGCATATAAATTTAAGTAACTTTTGGTTAACTTTATTTTGATTAGCATCAAAATTATAATATTCTAACTCAATAAAATTTACCTTTGTTACATGTCCAAGAAGGGAACACAAAAAAATGCAAAGAACACAAAATGAAATTGCTTACAACTTTTTTGCGATAGGTATATAATAATCTAGCCCTAATAAGCATGCTTAGAAATTTCATATACATTTCATTATAGTGAACATAAAAGATTATAATATATAATCAAAATGATCAAAGAATTTTATTAAGTCATGTATAGACTACTAAGACCAAAAGCATACTCCATTCTATGTAGTTATGTAATTTGCTAGGACAAAGAATTCACCATTCTTTCTCACTTTTAATCAATTTTGGCTATAATCAATTTTGGTACATTTAACAGTGTAATGGATAGACTATTCACCACATGGAACATTTATTTTTTAACTTTTGAAAATACATTTTATATAGCTATTTAAATCCGTAATACTTGTCAAATAAATAACACATGATGCTTGATGTATCAACTATTTATATGGGGCCTGACCCCAAAGTAAACATCCAACACATTGATCGCATCTATAATAAGTAAACATCCAACAAATTGATCCCATTTATAATAAGTAAACTAAACAAGCTATTTTTAATTATTCAAACTCTAAAATTTTTGGACTTCAAACCTTTTTCCTAACTAAGTGCTCAATACATAATTAATTGTTCTTGGCTTGGATTTTGATTGGTGATCCCATATTAGGAGTGGGCATAGGGTCACAAATAATTTTTTCATTTTGAATTATCAAAGACCAATTGTATTTGGTTATTGCATGGTGTATAACTATTATGGCCTCCATCTTTGTAAAATCAGATCCTGGACAAATTCGAATTCCTCCTCCAAATGGTACAAAATTATAAGGTGGAACTTGAGCATCAAAATGAGATGGATCAAAATTGTTTGGTTCCTTGAAAACCTCCTCGTTCCAATGTGTAGTTGTCCCCCAACATAACTGTTCATTAAAAAAGGAACATATTAGAATTATAATATTGAATAGTCTCATAATGTCCTTCCTTTACATCTAGTAATCCAAAATAAGCATTGCTTAATTTTCTCTATTGCTATTTCACTTTGGGTGTCATCAAAATAGGTAGATAAGCATGTGACATACCTGCCACCCTTTGGGAATTATATATCCTTTATATTCAATATCTTTAATTGCTTTTTTAAATCCACCAAACACTGGAGGAGTTAACCGCATAGTTTCTTGAGCAACCTTCCATGTATACTTCATCTTTTGAATCTCTTGCCATGTGAGAGGATCATTCAATTGTTTTCCATGTCGAACCTCCATATGTTCTAAAATACAACAAAAATCTTTTTATAAATGCATTTAAAACATCATACTTGATAAAACATAATATATAAATGCAAAAGCTTAAAACCTATACAAATAGTTCACACTCTAGTAAAAAGACGAATAACTAAGTTATATAGAGTTGAATTGAACAACTAATGTTACAATCAAGATGCCTCGTATAAACATCCAAGACATGAACAACAGCATAAAAAATAAGTAAAAATAGACACCCACCTTTAAGTATGTCTTATACATGAAAAACAATGACTCTAGGAAAATTCACTGCCAGCAATTCACTGTGGGAAAATTCACCTCAAGGAAAACTCACTGCCAGGAAAATTCATTGCATTAAAAGTTTGAGATCAATTTTCCGTGACATGAATTACTGGTAATGAATTTTCCTTGAGG
>VDFB02103651.1:0-10227 GCA_007258455.2 Sequoia sempervirens | reverse complement strand
GCTTGCTAGAATGTCGCCTATTGAAAGCATACCAGAACAATTTCCATCCACTCTAGGGTTGGGGTTTTTCACCAATTTTTCCAGCACTATCAATCAACCTAGTGGTCACGACAACTTGACTTGTGGGAATTTTACCAATTCATGACCCTCCTTTGACACCTCCAGAGGCCTCTTGCATAAAATTTTTCCTTTCTTTCTTTGCACTTTTGGACCTAGTGGACATTGCAAGAGTACTTGGTGAGGGGTTGGGCACTGCCATTGGCTTAGACTTAACTTCAATTGAAGCATCTTGAGTTTTAAGTCTTTTAACCCTCTTATGTTTTGGTCTCCTTTCTGGTCTAACACTAGATTCACTAGGCTTTGGTTCACTCATGTTTGCAATGCAAATGGAACTAGGATTTACAATTTCTTACAACCAAGTGAAACCCTTCACAATTATGATAGGGAAAAACACTACTATTGAACAAGACACTTTTCTTCAAAATTTATACAATGCTCAATCACTAAATTGAAATTACCAGTAATGAACAAATAGACAATTCCTCCAATTTCCCATCAATTCTCTAAGGCACTCACCTCACTACTTCAATTAGAAGGAAGTATTAGTTTTTCTTACCCGAGTGAAAATTATGCCACTCTGGTTACTAGTAGCTTCTAGAGCTTGCCCCACAATTTCTACAGCTTTTGGTACCCCTTCGCTAGCCAATGAATTTGAATGCACGATCAACCAGATATCTACTTTCTATTGGCCAAGAGAGAGAGGCATGCCACCAATAATACTTGATAATAAGCTCGCGTGATCGAACTAACAATTAGCTATTTAGGTTTAAACCCTAATCGTTGATCCTTTAGCTTTAAAACTATATCAATGGTTATTAATCCATCTCACCACCTTCGTCTTTGCTTTATATGAAGTCCTCGGGATTTTCCATGTTTTCTCTTCATGCAGTGCTTGTCGCTTGTCATTGATTTACTCCATTCTTGCCCAGCTCTATCAACAATGCAAGTGTTTTATGTGATGAAATCTCAGCCCTTGGATCTGCAGCCCCTTCCCTAATCACATTCATTTTCATCGCTCCTCGATGATCCAACTTTGCACCTTGGCTCCTGTCAGCAACAGGAGATATAACGAAAGAATCATATTTGGATACATACACCTGCATGAAAAATCAATGGCCCAAAAGGTATCGCAAATAAGATGTACCCATATTAGCGAAAGAAACATTTTTTAGAATAATAAACTTTTATTTCCCATCACTAATCAAAACTAAGTCTTTGAAATGGATCAGCGATAAACAATAAAATATCAGGCCATCACTCATTGGCAATCCTCCTCATAAGATTTTCAAGCAATTGGCGATGAGAGATTATCATAATGTCATTACATATTGCATATCGCTAATCAAAAACTTAGCGCTCAAAACAAATCCGCGAGAAGCAATGCAATTGAAATTCATCTCATCTCTCATCGTTGATTTGAAAAATCATTTCATAACATATTCGTGATAGGCAATGAAAATAAGATCATAAGACTAGAGAGCATCACTCATCGCTATTACAATATTGAGGGGTCAAAAACCATCAGCGATAAGCGATCCTTCAATAATACTAAGAACCGTGCTCATCATACATTTAAATTAAAAGTTCCAGCAGTTATTCACGATGAGTGATATCAAAGAGGTATTACCTCATCGCTCATTACTGATTCAGAACATAAATTTCAAAAGTGATCAGCGATGAGCGATAAAGATAAAAGGCTAATTGAACTTAAATTAAAACCTTTAGGAACGTGCTCATAAGTTGTTTTAATGGAGGGGACTCTTTAGGATGATACAATAGAAATGACTTAAGGATGCCTAAGCCATAATAATACAAAGGATGTAAAGGCCAAATAGGTCTTTAACTTATCCTTATAAAGATTAAAAATTCCTGGACCTAGGATTTGACAACCGGTTGCTAGACAATAATGATAGATGCAAAAAAATTAAAAAAATGACCGGCAACAGGCAATAGGGAGTCAACAACAAAATAGAACATTCAAGAACTTAAGAAAAATGAATCCTAAACCCTCCTAAAGGTGACAAGGGTTTAAAAATGGAACAAGAAAACTAATGTTCCATCAAGAATGGCAATCGACAAGGTTGAAGATCTATGCTAGTTGGTAGAAGACCTTAAAGGTGAGTTTAGAGGATAGCCTATAGTGGTGTAGGTAGTAGAAACAAAAATTATGATATGATAGTATTGTTTACTAGCCTAAGATGACAGTGTTTGATGACTGTAGATGAGGTAACTTATGAAATTTTCGATATAAGATAGGGTAAGGAAGTTGTAAATACCTAACATTGGTGTCAAATTCCAATCCTAGAACTTCTCCCATGCCTTCTAGAGAGTTTTGACAATTTCAAATTTGTAGAACATATCCTATGAGTAGGGTGGATTGGGTTTGATTATGACAGGTTGGAGAGATTTATGGGGCCAATTATGGAAAGTTGCGAGCATGTAAGGAAATTTGGGTGACTAGGAAAATGATTGAGAGTATCTAGGAGGTAGTTTTAATAGAAATGGACAATTGCAAGTATCTATAGAGGTTGAGAGAGAATTTAGGAGCTTTTCTAGTGGTCAAGAAAAGATAATACATTTTTCCAGTGATCAATATGAAGTCAAACAGGCAACAACAATCATAAAGGAGTCATTTAATTATCTTTAGGTTATATCCTAGATTATCTCCCATGTTGGGATAGAGAAATAGTATGCATTGTTTCATTTTGAGTCAGTTTTTGCAATTTTGAAACAATATTGTAAACTTGCAAAGGTTTCTTTTTGTTCTTACTGTGCATTGTAACTCGGATTTTTAGTCTTAAGACTTAAAATAAAACATTTTAATACTCTAATTCAAAGCAATTTTTAGGAAAATATGCATTTTTAGACTTGTTTTGTTGTAAGGAACGCCTACTATCAATAAAGTTGAGCAATTTTGGCCATTCAAAATTCTATTCCTATTATGTATGTGAGGTAATTGATGCCATTTTTGTGATTTCCATATGTCAATCCTTGAATGTATTTCTTATTTTCATCATTTTTCAAGCAGAAAGGATATATTTTTGTAGGTCATTGCTTGTGTTACTATTTAAATAGATGTTATTTGTGAAGAATACTACTTCTCTTCCTTTTGAAACTACAAAAAATATACCTTTCCATGAAACACTGATACATAGATATGCCAAACATTGATTTTGTGTACAAACAGCCATGTTGTTGATTAGTTGTGTCAAAAAAGCAGTGTAAAGTCTAAAAAAACATATTTGGTGCATCACCCACATAGGTAGATTTATGTGTGCAAATATTTTTCTTAATCTAAAATGAAAAACAAGATAAAGTGCACTAAAAAAATAACACAAACAAAACAAACAAGATTAGCCTAGTTTAACTTAAACAAAATGCACAAGAAAATATCAATTTTACCTTGGTTGAGTTGTCTCCTTTGGTTGGCCCTTTATGTTGATTTTGTGTGCTCCTTTGTTGACAAAATGGCTCTAAATGATGTTCAAAATGATTTTGATGCAATGAAGAATGCAATGGTGAAGATGGGTAATGGATTTAGTGCAATATGATGGCTTGAAATGCTGCAACAATGGTGGTTGTAACTAAGGGTTATTTTTCAGGTTAGTTTACCAAATGAATTGAAAGCATAAATCCAAAGAAATAATGAAGTGAAAAGGAACAATAAATGAAAACACATAAAGTAGAACAATCTCACCCAATGTTTTCATTCTCCATGGCTGATCTCCATTACACCTTCTAACTTGCTAATTTGTGTTGCCCTCAGATTGAGCGAGTGAGCAATCCTTGATGAAGTCCTACACAAGTTTTGAAGGATTTTCTTCTAAAATGCCTATGCCTATGACAATATAATTGAAATGCCTATGCCTAAAATATGCCAAGAATAAATGGACTAAATGCTGTAATTCTTATGAAATATCTAAGTATGTCAGTGCGTAATATAAAAATGAGAACAAAATAGCATTTTATAGAAAATGCCATTTTGAATGGACGGACGAGATCGAATTTTGAAAGAGACCTAAAATCAGAGGACGAGATTAAATTTGATAATCCCTAATCAGGGTTAGGGAAAAATCCTTAAACGAGTGGTCGAGATGTCATCTGAGATAATCGAATCGATGGTGGAGAATAAATGAGATAATTAATTAGAAAATAAAGATTTCCGAAAATCAAGAAGAAAAAGACTGTCTGATTTGTGAGATTCAAAAAATCAAGAAGATAAGAGTTGAACTAAAGAATTAGATTTGGAAAGTCAAGACTCTACCCGATTACTTGGATTGAGTGAATACAATTACTTGAATTGTTCAATCCAAAATATGGATTTTGTGAAATAATAAACAATCAATTTTCAGATTTCGTTTACCAAATGGATTGTCACTCGAGATTAGGATGACATTTTAAAATAATTCTACTTCATTTTAAAAATGAGGAATATTAATTTACAAATTAAATAATTAAAGATAATTATTTAATTTAGAAGATAAGATTAATAATTAAATAAATTAATAAATTCATTACTATGAGGATTAGTGACATATTAAATAAATAAATAAAATTTATTTATTTAATAAATCGAAGAAATAAATGAAGAAAGGGGTAATTAAAACAAATTGCAGAAATTTCCTATTTTAATTAGGGAAGACTTAGACAATTAATGATGTATTTAATAAATAAACAGAATTTTATTTATTTTAAATAACTGCCATGAAGAATAAAATGACATGAATTAATTAAACAATTATGAATTATTTAATTAATAGTCGAATGGACCAAAGACATAATTAAATGTCATAATTATGCTAGGATGAAAGTGGCAAAAATAGAGCTTGCGTGCCTAGGTCATTTTTATGTGTCTACATTTTCCCTCTTTGTCATAATGTAGCACAGCTCTTACTGTGACAAGAAAATAAGTCGTACATGCCCCAAAGGCAAAAATAATACGAGGAAGAATGACAAGGAGGGGTAGTAGTAGTATTCCCAGGAGGAAAGATCGTCTGGTTTGCTCTCGAAATGGACGAGAAGACTAGAATATGAAGAAACAAAAAAAAATGTTAGTGCAAAAGATATGGATGATGAAGATGCAGACTAGATGAAAGAATCCTTCAAAACTTTCCAAAGAACTAATAGACATTGCTCGAATCATCATTGGGCAGTAAAAATGACACAAATGGACAACAAACACCATGATATGACATAGACCAAGGTGTGTAAGGTCATCCACTTGAAAAACAGACAGTCATAGACAAAGCATGTCCTAACTCATACTAAGGGCGAAGTTGCCCCAATCTTTTTGTCAAGACAATCCATAGATAGCAGTCAAAGAAAATAAAATAGGCCAGGAGACATCATCACACCTCTAAATCCTTCATAGGACATCCTTGAGGTAGCTAGTAACATGACCAAAAAGACAAGACAGTAAAAATATAAGACAAAATAGCCAAGATAGTCAAAAGATAAGACAAGATAGACCAAAAAGATTAACAACCATTTTATTTTGTTTGCCAATGTTTGTTTGCCAAAGATTGATTTCTTGTCGGTTTGACAGTTTAAGAGTTTTGCCAATTTGACGGTGTTGACAGTTTGACGGGGCCTATTGTCAGGAAGGACACATCTTGAAAAAAGCAAAGGAAATTTTGACGAGGTCCAAATCCGAGGACACATCTTGAAGAGGACCAAAGAGTGACGAGACAGACATTGTTTTGACTAATATGTTTTGGCAAGTTAACTGATGTTGATTGTATGATTGATTGGACTATGCCATCTGATTTTGACCAATTTTAACATTGACGTTTCGAATGACTATCTTGTGTCTGAGTTTGACTATGTCTGACTTAGTTGACTGATGTGACGATTGTGAAAAATGCCATGATTTTATTTGGACCAACCTAAAAGGACTAACCTAATGTCTCGGGGACTCATCGACTAATGGCCTTGCCTATGTAGCAAATGCGCAGAGACAACGTAGTTCGACAATGACATGGACTGACTGACATGACTGACTTTGACTCCATTTTTAGGATTTTGACATTGATTTGGATGTTTTTGTGTTTTTCTTCGTGGACGCTTTTATGATTTTAGGTCTCTTCTTCTGACATTTTTGTATGATGTTTTTGGTCTCTTCTTCTTCAGACATTTGGCGATGTTTTTGTCTCGTCATTTTTAAGGATTTTTGGATTTGACATTTGGTGATTGTGATAAAATGGCTAAGGACTCCGATGCCTACACACATGAGAATCCAAGAAAGATGATCAGGCCTCCTAGTCAGGTTGGTCACCAATTGAGGTGTGATGACAATGTTGTTTGATCGGGAAGGACTCGAAACAACATGAGGATGATGACGATAATGTGACGAAAGTATGGAGGTCTACAGCCAGGCCATGAATGCAATCAAGTAAAATTTTAGATAATGTGCTTGTATGGATTAGACTCGTTGCATTTGGAATGACTTGGTTAGGACTAGAAGGGATGATGATTATCCTTAGACTGTTTGACAAGGGAAAGCCAAGATAGGTGACAAGCATGAAAGGATAGGGGGTGACCTTGGTAAAAGATGAGAGACATGAGACTAATGGAATTGTCATATGATTTTCAAAGACTATGTCGTATAAGGAAAATGAGACTATGACGGTCAATGACATGATGTTTCATGAATCGTGTATGACCGAAGGATAGGCATGTCAAGAGTTTTCCCAAAGCATGATTTATGTGTGCCAGTTTTATGTCAAGATCGAGGTAAGTGGGAAAAATGCATGGAAATGATAGGGCTTAGATGGATTTCAATATCATGAGGAAGGCATGGGAAAATGAGACGACTTTCCCCCAAGTATAAAATTCCACATAGACGATTTATTTTACACATGACGCCTGTTTGCCAAGTTTTCATCATGGTACTTATCCAGGGCGCCTGTTTGCCAGGTTTTCACTGTGGGACAAAATTTTCTCTTTACTATTTTCTTGACTTTTTGATTTTTTTGGTGTCACCAAGACCGCTTGCCGCCACCGGTGACGATTTTTAATTTTTCAATTTTTTTGTATCGATTCTTGTGGATAGCCCGATGCTTTTGTGATGACCCCGCCCATTCTCAATTCAACGGAGCGATGTCGGCGTAGAGACCGGTGTTACGGATATGCCAATAATAAACCGACCGGTGAAGGTTCGGTCGATTGTAGTGTTTGTATACAAATGACCGACGTCATTGGTCCTTTCGATACTAGAGTTGGCCTTATCAATATGCACATCAATGATAGAGTACGCTATGCAGAGTCCTTGCTGTGAAGAGCGTTTTCAAGATGTGACTCAGAACCCACGGACCCTTGCACCGGGCACGTCACGACACCGCCTATGTGTTCGCTATCGCCTCGGCCCATCCCTGTTCCTGCATGAATATACGCATCTGAGAGATGGTGTTTGGTCTCACAATGCTTTTAGATGCCTTGTTTGATGACCATTTTGAAGGAGGTGGACATTTGTTGTATGTGGGAGTCCTCTTGTCTTGTGGCTCCACATTGTGATTGACTTTTGTATTTGACTTGGTGTCTTTATTTGATCCATCTTTCTTTGGGATCCATTTTAATTTCATTTGTCCACTTGTCCTTTTGTTTGATTCAATGGCATTTTACATTTGATTTTGATCTTTTGACTTGTAATACTTTTGTTTTTGTTGGTTCCAAAAGGAAGGTTTATTTATGATGGAATGACGGTTCATGGTGTGGGTGGAGGGGGTGTTGGCAGCAATCTTATGACAAGGATTTCTCATGGACTCCATTTTGACGTTTGTATCTGACAAAGTTTCCCCCAGTATCGAGGAGGTACCACTAACATCGTTTGATTTACTAACTGAGGAATAGCCAAGACCTTGATGTCTGTAATTTTCCTGAAGCTATATTGGTTCTAGAATTCCTTGCTCGTGTATGCCTAGTCCTTTGCCTTTATATTGCATGCTTTGACAGATTCTATTTGCGATGGGGTATTTGTTGTTTTGAAAGCAAGATGCTAACCTATCATTAGGTATGAGGATAATGTCACTTGTAATATTTTTGTCTGCAAGAAAGCCTGCTCGGACAAAGATAGATGACCCTAGTTGATAAAGTGTTGTAGCTTCATTTTCATGTTGGACATATTCCTGACTAATATCTTTGGTCTGATCATGTGACATGTCAGGTTCAAATGATTCTGTTGGTGCTTCCAAGGAAATGTTGAAGCCATCATTATTTTTAGTGTCATAGAGTCCAATGATTTTAGCTATAACTTGATCATATGCAAGCATGTCCCTAGTGGGAGCTTCTTGTTCTGGAGGAATATCATCTATGTGTCCCATGGAGGCAAGTGTCTCATTGTGGGAAGTGTCAATAGTTGAGGCCTTTATAAGGTCGGCAAGTGTTTGATCATGAATGGTATAAAGGTCAAGGAGTGGATCGTTTTGGACTTCTTGGTCAATGGTAGGGTCTTGGTTGAAGATGGGGTTGTCATGGATTTGGACTTCTTGGTCAATGATGGGGTCTTGGTCAAAGACGGGGTTGTCATGGATGATACAGTCGGAAATAGAGTCATTTTCAAGGAGAGGTGTGTTTTGGATGTCATGATTGTCTTGAAGGACTTCATGGATGGACTGAAAGATAGGGTCATGGGATGGACTACCTTGTTCTTAACATGAGGGTGACATTATAAGGTCATGCTTTGGGCTTTCATTTTGACATGTATCCTTAAGTTTATTAAATGGGATTTGACTTTGAGTATTGACAGAATTTTCATGACTAGATGTGGCTTGTGAGGGGGTGATTTGAAAAGGATTAATGAATGAAGGACTAGGAGAAGACATGGGGACTTGGACGGGACTAGTATGTGAAGGGATAGGAAAGGACATGGGTATTTTCATTGGACTAGTATATGAAGGACTAGGGTATGACGTGGAGACTTGGAACGAATATGACACGGAGTCTCAGACTGGATTAGGATGTGACATGGGGACTTCGACTGGATATGCCCTGGAGTCTTGGGTTGGATTAGTGTAAGGTTGACTAAAATAGGACGTAGAGACTTGGACTGGATTGATATGGTATGATGTAGGGACTTGACATGAGTTGGTGGATGGTTGATAGCGCATGTAGACATTGACAGGATTGATAGGTGAAGGACTAGCATATGATGTGGAGACTTGAAATGGACTAGTGGACAGTTGGTTTCCCTTGTCAAAGTTATGATAAGGGTGAGTAATGGATGTTTGTTGGAGACTAATGTCATGGATGGTGTTAAGTGAATTTTGGTAGTGAGGGTAGACAGATGGAGGACTAGGACTAATGGGTTGTTGGTACAAAGGAAGGACATTTATTTTTCTGGCTTGGATAAATGTCTCCTAAAGTCTGAGGCTTCTTGGTATTGACCTCTACAGAGTAATTCATATTCAACTTTACTAGAAAGCCTATCAATATGTTAGTGAAGGGAAGACAAGGTGGTGGATGTCATGATGTTTGTTAAATAAAGAATGATAATGATGTTTGTCTAAGGGAAATGACTAATGCAAGATGACGATGTTGTCAAAGCCAAAGTGTCAAATGTGGAATAAGATGATAATGTTGACGAAGGACTAAAATGATTAATGCAAAGTCTAGGTTAAAAATGAGGACTAAGATGAACAATGCAAATTCTAAGTTCAAAAAGAGGACTGAGATTGTTTTTTGATGTTTTGCTAAAAAGTCTGAGTTGTCTAAGGCTCATTGTTTGTGTCTAGATTTTGTGAATGTTGTGTATATTGTTTGAAAATCTTAGAAAACACTTGACAAGCATGATGTTTTAGTGTGTAAGAAAACTCAATATGAGACAAGCATGATGCTACTAGGCCAATAGGCCAAGGGATTTGTATACTTGATATAGCCCACCGATATACTCCCGGGGACACAGGTGATAAACACCTTTCCTTCTCGAGAGCGGATAGTTTAGAATTTTGGTGGCATTGGCTTCCCTCCATGGCTCATTAATGTCATTCGAGCACACCAAATTTGAATTCTTGGGTAGTGACTTCCCAAGAACTGCTATCTCTACTCAAGGGGATCAGTAGTGAGTGTCTTCGGGCATGATACTGTACCCTACACTATATCAAGCAACGGCCAAAAAAAGGTTGGACTCTAAAACAAAAGGTGTTTAATGCGGGCATTCCGTTCGTAGGGCAT
>VDFB02103650.1:0-81963 GCA_007258455.2 Sequoia sempervirens | reverse complement strand
TGGCAAAGGACAAGAAATCCACCAAGTTTGATATTTTTTCAGGTCCAGCATCAAAACTTGCTTTAAAAGGCCAAAGACAGATCAAAATTCTTGAAGTGTTTGAAGAATGAAGGCATACCCCTCCAAATGCGCCCTTGAGGTTAAAGCTTGATGAAATTTTCTCTAAGTCATCAAAATTTGAAGCTCAAGCCCCAAAATGCGCCTAAACTTGCATGTGGAGCTTCAAAATTTTTCTAAGTATCAAAAATTGGAAGTAGGGGGTCCTAAATGCGCCCTAGCTTGAGGGGGTGGCTTAAAATTTTTCTAAGTCCTGAAAGTTGAAAGCTCCATGGTAAATGTGCTTCAAGGAACTTGGAGTAAAAAGAAAACTTCAAAAAATTGCTAAGTGTGGGAAACTAAAAGTTGAAGGTGGTATATGCGCCTTAACTTTGAAAGATGACTTCAAAAACGGCTAAGGCATTGAAACTCAAAGTAGATCATGCTATTTGCGCCTTAGCAAAAAGGGTGACTTCCAAAATATTCTAAGTATTCAAAACTTGAAGTTGAGCCTACCTTTTGCGCCTTAAAAAGAGGAGAGCCACTTGGAAATTTCTCTAAGTTTTGATAATTTAAAGTCCATGATGCCAAATGTGCCTAAGATGCATGAAGACAAAGTCAAAGCAATTGCATGCAAAAGAAGGAAAAGGAGCTGGAAAATACACCAAGGTATGGAAATTAGCAGACCCTGCCATTTGCGACCTCAAGCTTGAAGAGTAAAAATTTTCTAAGTATCAAAGATTGAAAGTCCAAAGTGCCATATGCGCCTTGAAGAAGAAGAAGCATCAAATTTTTTCTAAGGCACCCAAAGTGGAAGTGGCACCTCCAAAATGCGCCTTGGCCTAGGGAGAGGTGCTGGAATGTTTTCTAAGTGTTAGAATGGATGTAGAAGGGGTAAAATGTGCCCAACTTGCATAATGGCACAAAATTATTTCTAAGGCTTGAACAAACTAGAAGTACCCTTGGTAAAATGCGCCCACTTCACCTGGCAAGTTGAAAGAAGTTTCTAAGCATAAAAATTCCTCCACCACTAGCTATATGCGCCCAAGAGGATATTGGAGGTTAGAAATTCTCACTAAGGCATTTGAATTTGAAGCTTGATGGCCCAAATGCGCCCTTGACTTGTGGGAGTTTGAAAAGTGGTCAAAAGTTGAAGCTCAACCTATTAAATGCGCCCCAGGCTGGAAGAGTGGGTTTTAGAATATTTTAAGTGTCTAAATTTGAAGCACATCCCTCCAAGTGCGCTTTAACTTGTGAGGAGCTTTGAAAACGTCCAAGGATGGAGAATGGTGTTAGGCGTTGGTTTTAAAAAAAATATTCTCCATGACATACAAGTGTGATCAAGGCATTAAAATTTTCCAAGTGAATTGATAAAAAATTTCTCACCACAGGAAGGATTGAAAATGAATAAAATTTCCTAAGGAAAAATTTTCAAAATGCTAAATGATTTTAAAATTTTCTAAGGCAAAATATTTTCTTCCTTAGGAAATTACGCCTAGACATGGAGGATGATGAAATTTCTTAAGACATGAATAAATTGCCAGGTGAGGAGTCCGATGATGCCAGCTTCACAGGGTTGATAAATATTTTCAAGTCAGAGCAACAAAATTCTCACAGGGGATGAAGAAATGGAATAAATTGTTGAAAGTTATTTTTCCAAGGTGCAAAATTCAAAAAATTAAATGAACCCGTTCGTTGTGTACCCATGAATTCGACAAGTTCAGAAAGAAATTTTCTTCTAGGTATTGAAGATTATCGATAAGGTTGATTTTAAATTCTTCCACGGCTTACTTGAGGATTACGAGGGTAAAGATTTTTAAATGGGCACCGAGGTTAATTGAATTTCCCAAGGAAATTTTAAGAATTTAGCTAAAAGGCATGAAGAATTTGAACGCGAAGCTTGCTAGTGAGGCCGATGAACTCTTGGAGATCAAAGCGTGAAAATCCTGGTAAGTAAGTTGAATTTATATTATGAAGTGTTCTAATGCTCTTCTCCTTGCTTGTTTTGCAGGAGGAACGTCGAGACCAAGCGGTGATGACTTAGAGTGATGAAGCAAGTGATTCAAGATGACATCTCAGCCTCGAAGGAAGAAAGTTGCAAAAAAATGAAAACTGAGTGTTGAGGCTTAGTAACAATGAAGAAATGTTTTCAAAACTCAAGATCGAGAAAAGAATGGAAGGTCGAGCAAAATTGAAGAACGACGTCGAGAAGAAGATCAAGAGCAATGTGAACGCGTTTCAAGGCTGGAATCTTCTAGAAGATGGTGGCCATTAATGGCTCATTTATTACCCCACTCCTCTTGGTGGCGGTTTTTAGGGTAAATCTTGTTTAGGGCTGAGGTGGCACGATCTGGGCCATCCATCAATTGTAATCTGAGCCGTCCGTTGGACTTGGCCATCTATAAAAGGGGGAGTCCCCCTCATTTGTATATTCATGAGACAGTAGAATTAGAGTAGAAGTTAGAATAGAGAGACAAATTAGAAGTAGCTTAGTATAGATTGATAGAGTAGTTGAAGAAGAAGGAAAGTTTTTCCTTAAAAATTTGTAAGAAATTGTTGTGAACACTCTCCCAATAAAAGAATTTTCATTGATGATGAATTTTGTCTTTTGTTGTGAGTAGCTAGCAAGGTTTCTTAGTCCCTTACGATTTGAGTAGTGACTTAAAGTAGAATAAGTTTCATTTCATGCAAGTAGAGTAATTGTGGAATGTGGTTTAATTTGAACCGACTTGTCTATCCATACCACTAGTGTGTTCCTGATGGTAATGTGCTTGTGTGGTCCAGGCTGGAATATCATGTACTTAACTTCGATCATGATTTGTATGTTTACATGCGTCGTTGTGATGGTATTTTCATCTTGAGTTGTGATCTGAACACCTTGAACTACTCCTTTGAAGATTGCAGGTTCGTGGGCTGTCGAAGCAGAGGCAAAGCAGAGCCTGGTTGAAGCTTGTAAGAATTGATCGCCATGTCCCACGCCTTAGAGTAAATTAGAGCCTTCTTAACCTTGCAACCATTTCAATTCATTACTTTCTGGTTAGAATAGGAAACCTGTGCTTCACTGATAAATTTGTCGAATCGTGGAAAACACCTTCCTCTGCTGCTGAACAATTCCGTAAGTCCCCTTGAAATACTAGCAAATCACATTGAGCCAACTAAGACTATTCGCATTGAAAAAACCTTGGAGTTGAACGCATGAACTTTCTTGCAATCTTAGTATGGGATACTTTGATCAAGAGAGAATAGGGTAGCCGTTGGTGACTTTATTCTGCGTTAGTGCGGTCATGAAAAACACATCAAGACCTCCTTGAGGCATGTTCATGCTAAGGTGCACCTGCACCATAGAAGTTCGTAAACTAGGAACTAATATTAGATTTCAGATTTGAGACATAAGATTACTTAAATATGAAAATTTGGGAGCTTGAGATTCGGTCATACTCATGATCTAGTCCTTGACACATACACACCACAATATTTCATTCACTACAAAATATATCCTTTGGTATATGTAGAAAATGTTTTACTATGTGCATAAATGCATTCGATAAAGTCAATTATAAAGTGCATTTTTGGGAGCCTATTATGTATAGAGGGAACTAGAAGTACGCGACTTCCTTAATGAGATCAAGACTTAGTGTTGATTTGACAATATTGATAAAAGATAAAAGAGGAAAATTGATTAGATAACATTTGATTCAATTTGATTCAATGCCAATATATAAACTAGATTGATAATTAACTTTTGGGTGATCCTTTGACAATGAAGATCAAAATAGAGATAAGATGAGAACTAATATTTGTTCTAGTTGTATATTTCATAGCAATTGCAATTGAACTCTAATTTATGCCAATTAAGGTTTATGCGTGTGATATTTAATGTGATTTTCCTTTTCTATGTGATCCTCTAATATTTGAATATTTTGTAGGATAATGTCCAAAAGAACACAACTCTAGACACACATACTTGAAATTTTTGGCACCCATGTCGATATTAACAATCATATTATGGGATTGTTCACCTTTGACAATAAGAATTTTGAATTTTACAACTTGTGACTAGATCATATCCACTATCCAATCCTTGGGATGAGATCACAAGTGTGATCTAGTCTAGGATGGGAATTGTTCAATAAACCATGTTTGACATGTTTCAAATTGGTGGATATGACATTTATGAGAGTTGGATTCAAGTTTTGTGGTCAATAGATGCACCAAAAGAGTCAAATTAGATGCTAACATTATACACAATAACATTCATACAAAATGACTAAAAACTAAAAAAGAAAAGTGTGAAATATACACTTTTCTTCTATTAAAAAAGAATGATATTTTTTTTTAAATGAATAGATTTGTTACAAATTTCATAATATATCTATTAAACATTTTAAAATAAAATGATTTATAAGCTCAAGATCTAACAAACAATGTACACGACATGCTTGGAAAAACAAATCTTTTTATTGCCAATAACCTTTATCCTCGAGTACAAGGAATCAAAGCTTGAAGGAAGTAACACAAACTCTAATTCTTAGGAGAGTAATCTTTATATTTCAAAGACTATAGATGGCTCTCACAAAAGGTAAAGACTAAAGTAAACAAATACACAATATTTATTATTTGCAACTTTGAGTGCCCCAGGAAGCTTCACCATTGTCTCTACAGAGTTACTCCTCTATTATAGAATGTAAAATATTGCACTGTCAAAACCAAACAGATTGTGTGTTAGAATACAAGATGATAGCTCTTCAAAAACAAAAACACTGAAATTGTTGCAATTCAGGGGGCAGTTGCTGTATATGTGTTTGCTAATAACAAGAAAGCTGAACATAATACTATAAACTGATCAGAGAAGATCCAAGAATTGCCAACATGAGAGTTTACCATGCAGTGAGACTGTCCTTTTGTAGGAATTCTGGTCCTCTTGGAATATCCCCCATATTTTCCAACAAAAACTTGTGGATTAGTCTGTTCCATCCTTGCATCAAGAGTTGGCTTCTCCTGAAAATAGGCAGGCTCTTTGCTTGCATGCTTCGAGTACTTTGAGGAGGCTTGATTGCATTTTGAATTCTTGCCTGATTGAAGACTAGTCCCAATGGACACCACGTCCATGGCAAAACCAGTACCTTGTACAATCGATTGATACTGTTTTCTTTCAAATAAGCCAAAATTATATGACCCTGGGGAGGGAGAAGAGTCATATATTTTCAGTTTATGTTGTTTAGTACCCAAATCAAGGGAAGGAACATCAGTAGGAACAGGTCCCCTCCTGTCTTCTTCTGCATCGACCACTTTAACGCCTCTCCATGTTATAGACTTGGGAGAACGATGCACATTTCTCGATGGGATTTCTGTTGGTGAGATCGCAGGCTGCATGAAATGAAATGTCAAGCCCTCCTGAGGGCCATTACCATGATGTTTTCTAATGTTTTCCACCATATTATCCCATGAGTCCCTCTTCTTGGAGGAATCAACAAAAACCAAGGGCGGGCGAGTCACTTTTTGCTTACACAACTCAACAGGGACTGCTTTGTACTTCTCCATCCTGGTCTGAAGACGATTTCCAAATAGAGCAGGGGCAGCATCTGAAGCTTTTGTTCTACAACCAGCTGAAGAAGATCTCCTTTCGCAGCCCTTGGAGGAGTAGGATTCTGTGATGCCCTGGGCTTTCATGCAATACACCTCATCAAACAACTCTTTTTCTCCCTTCAAGCCTCCCCATGTACTCAAGGCTACTAATCCCTCAACTCCTCTATCCTCATCTTCTTGTCCACTGTATGTGTCCTGGATTGGGAGGTCGATGTTGGCTTTTGGCAGCCTTTTGGGTCTCGATAATTTCACTTGCGAAATGCTTTCAGGCCTCCCTGACAAAGTTTTTGGTGAAGTTTTTCGAGAACCATCAGGATAAGTGGAATTGGGGAATTTTTGGCTCAATGTGGTTCCAGATGGAGTTGGGTTTGGTTCCGAATAGAAAGGTTTTGCCTTTCCAGGCTTTTCCTCCCATTTGAATGGAACTCCTGCAACAGATACGCTGGGGTGGGGGGATACAAGATGGTCATTCATGAATGTGTTTTTGGGCTTGCCAGGGACTTCCTCCCACTTAAATGGGACTGAAGCACAACCTTTCAAGGCAGTAACTGGAAGATAATGCTTTTCCTCATTTTTGCATAGCTCTTCAGCTGCTCTTCCAAGCAACATCCTTACAAATTCTCTCGCACATCATGAGCATATTCAAGAACTTATATGGATTTTAAATTGGTAAGAATTAGGATTGAGTTTATCTTTAGTTACACTTGATTGCCAAGTGGAAGCAGAAATTTGAGTGCCCAAAAGAGTTAAGTAGGTACTCTTGTTTTTGTACCATACTTTTGGATGGATTTTAACTGCTATATAGCTGATAATTCCACAACCAGAGAGAAAATTGGCATTGACTGGATGACTATGTCACCCTCTGAGACTTTTTGTATTTGTTGAATAGATGCAAAGAATAGTTTGTGAAGATGTGGAGTGGGAGAGCAAATTCATCCCATAGATATTAACAAATGAAATGAGATCAGATGTTTTTTTGGTTGACTTCAGGTAATGCTAGTTTGCATCACAGTTTCCATTAATATGACTCAGCAAGTCTGAATAATACATTAGTGGAGAGTAGATCCTTGTTAAACATTACATCACCTCAATCCACAATATCTATCTTGAAGAGATGGTGGAAGTCTTATTGTAGCCATCTTATGGGGCGTAAGGAGGGAGAGAAGGTATTGTCCTGCAACATAACCAACAACCCAGTAAGTCAACAAACTTGTAATTAAGATAAAATAACAAATCAACTTCTATCTAATGCTAAGAGAGGGAGTTCTATTCGTGAGATGGTTAGGTATGCATGTATCCAGTATTTTAATTAATTTAAGACAAAATAGTAACAAGCATATATAGAATTATAATAGAAGTTCTTTGGTTAAGTTTTATATATCTAAGGTCTATTTATAATTAAATTAAAATAAAGTATAAAAGTATGTATGTTATTGTATTAGAGAGATGTTAGTCAATTTATTGTGTGTAATGATATTAAACTAAATATTTATTATGAGTTCTATATAATGGCATATTAGTTTGTGACTACTCATCTGAAACATGCTTGAGTCCTTCATTAGACATACATATGCAATAAAATTTACAAGCAAATAAACACATAAGATAGTAAATGACAAATTTCACAAGGTTTCACTACTTTCATTCATTGATTGAATATTTTAATACAATGGTGGTGTTGGTGTTCTTTTTTGTATTAACCCTGACTCTAAGGTTCTTAACAAAATGTTAATAATTTGCCCAATTTACTAAATAGTAAAAACCCTATTTTCTAATCAATGATTGAAAATGCCAACAAGAGGGCTATAGACCTTTTCTACACTTTGAGCCTTGCCAAGCTCGAGAGGACAATCCTAAAGATCTTTTAAAGATACTACAATTAAGTAAACTTGGGTGAACTCTCAAACAAGGATGACTTTGGCTTTAATTGTTGTTCTTTGGTGAAGGCTACTATGCACTGAAAGTGCAAATCTCTAACTCTAGACAATTAGGTTCAATGATGCAATGAAATTTTGGAACTCAATCACATATCTCTATAGATATCTTTATTTGTAGTTGCTTACAAAACCATTGACCTAATACAATACATCATACACAACTCTCTAGGTTTGATAACATGCATAGGATCACAATGGTTTTAGTACAAATTTATAGTAGTGAACTATGTATAATGGTAGAATATAAATAAAACTTAAAGTAAATAAAAGGTTTTCAAAGTTTATTCTTAATCTAAAATGGTGTGTGGGTCAATAGTCTACCTTGAGATTGTTGCCTACTTCTACAAAACAAAGCCTACCCTAAATAGACACCTTAATAACACTACAAACCCTTAATTTTTAGACGGATCTAATATACTTGGCTCTATCTTATAGAGGTCAAACCCTCAAACAACCTTTATCCTTGGTGATGCAATCTCTACTTAATAATCCTTAAATTTTTTTAAAGCTTTATGTACTACTCTAAAAGTTTTCATGCATCACACACTACATATAATGAAAGGTTTTATTAAACCCAATTAGATGCAAACAAACACATATTTGATACAAAATATAATAAATCTGTATCTAGGGTTTCTTTGAATCCCCTAAAACTCTAAAATATTCATGGGGACAAATTACAAGACAAGAATAAAATTGTCTTACATTATTTAAAAAAGTATTTATAATACCAAATTAAATGACCTGCAAACTCAACAATGAGTTATAGTCATATAAAAAGATTACAAATAAAATATAGCTTGTTCCATTTGGATGTAAAAAACTAACCCTCTACAATGAATAATAAATTCCCTTACACATATATGAAACCGGGGCACATAAACCATGTTCAAAAGAGTATGCAAGGAGGAACCATGTTATTGTTATCATGAATTGTGTCCTCTAGCCTCAAAAATGCCATCCCAACTTTGAAGAACATGCTAGCAATCACCAAAATCTAATCTCAAAGATCTACAATTAAATCACCTACTAATTGGTGTCCATATCTATGTACAAAAGCTAAAAAGATCTTTGAAACCCGCTACAAAATTTTTCCCAAAAGATGTGATAAATTGATCCCTACAATCCCTACAAGAAACTCAAATGCAATAACTTTGTCATGGCTATTGTATCTTTCCTTGTTGATTCATGCCTTTTGCACATAAAAAATGGTTCTATGTTTTTTTGGTTGGTGTAGGGCCAAATCAAGCCATAAATGAAACCATAATTGTTTATAGACTTATGCCAACATAAATCTCTCAAATCACATGCCAAAATTACACTTAATTATCCTTGGGAAATGAAAATATGACTTTGATGGTTGTCAGTACCATTTTTGCATGTCAAGTCCTTTTTTGGTGACCATGTGGCTTTTTGGGTTGTTTCGATGATATACAAAGAAACTAGCAATTTATGGGTGTGGGTGCCAAAATTTTGAGGTAAGCGAGAACTTAAACTCATGCATATGGCCATAGCATCAAAACTTGGAGTTAATTGAAAAGTTATGCCAAGAAAGGAGGCAAAATGAAGGAAGTTCAAAGGGGGAACCTTGAAAAAGGATAAAGTATCAAGATGCTGGGATTGAGGTATCAAGATGAACTTATGATTGGTATCAAGATAAGAAAAGGATAAAATTTTGAATCCATGTAAGATATGAATGAAAAGATGATCCATAATGCAAATGAATGAATGAAAGCAAAGCTAGAAATAAGAAATGAGATATAATAAATTGTATTCTATTCAATAAGAATGCAAAGCATACAATAAGAATAATATGATGATATTACAACATGCAAGCGAAGCCTTTCTTATATAGCCAAGGTGAAACCTAAGAAGATATACAATTAAGAAAAATTTCATAATCATATGCTATACGACAAATGGATAAGGATGCAAAGCTTGATTTTATACCATGTAATTTATTTGGCTATGGAGATAGCCACCCAAGATCTAGAGGCCTAATGGAAAGCACGAGATACTTAGAAGATCGATATGACAAAAATAAACTATATTCCTATCAAAGAATGCAAACATAATAGATGTGAAATATATGAGAGACCCTTGGTTATATAGGCCAAGGAGAGACATATGACAACATAATATTATGACAAGTGTCTTAATCTTATGAAATGAGACATGAAATGATAAGCATCCTATGTGTACCCTAAGTAAACTTAAGTGATAAGGTGTGAAAAGGACCTAATAGTGGAACTAGTTAGGTAATACTCCTATTCACACCAACACTCTAAAAGGGTTTTATGAAGGAAATGGTAGTTTCGGGATTTTAGGGTGATAGGAAATGAGTATCAAGAAAAAGGGTTGGCCAAAAGTCTCTCTAAAAGATTTAGGAAAAAGCATTGAAGTGAGAGTTGGGGTTTAAGGGAGTATGTGTTAAACACCCAAAATACTAAGAGGGGGGGCGGGGTGAATTAGTATTCCTAGAAACCATTTAATTACTAACCATCCAATTTTCACAACATACTTAGCAATTAACAAAAATGCAATCATAAACAACCCATAGAACATACAACACATGAACACCAAGATTTTTACATGTGGAAAACCCAAAGTGGGAAAAACCATAGTGAGGATTGTAAGGAAAGCTAAGTGGGGAAACGCCTTCCTAATGTCAATTTTATAGGAGAGAGATACATAAATTCGAACAAAACATTGCAATTACAGAACATAAAGATGCACATGTGTGAGAATACAAAATAGTGAATTAAAACATCACACAATTTGAAAACTAGATTTATCGTGGGAAAACCCTTATGGGAGAAAAAACCCACACACCAAATAAAGATCACTTTGTATTACAATAAATTCTATTACATACAAAGTTACAGAACTTATACTTTCAGATGTTCATTCAGAGTACAATTCTGGCAGCATTCGATTACACAGTTATTTGATTCATTTAACTCTTTGTTACAGTAATCCTTTGTTACAATGCATACTCAACCAATATTTGCATTACAGACTTTTTTTCCAAACATTTGAGAAACAAATCAATTCCAAGAAATAATCATTTCCAACTTCCATTGGTACCAAACCGTCACACAAAACATAACTGTCAATCTTTGCTGCCGTTGTTGGAACTTCGAAGAGACTCTAGAAAGTCTCTCTTTGAAGTCCTTGTGTCACCTCAACAAGAACCTTGTTACTCCATGCTTCACCAACACTTCACATTGGAACATTGACGAGACAATAATTAGTCTCTCGCCAAACTCTTAATGTTACATCAATATGGTTATTACTCGGCAAGCTTTGACCATGGTCTCCATTGCCAAGGTGTCTCCCACGTCATCAGATCTGCCTATGGAATCATCAAAGGGACTACCTTCTAACTGCCTTCGAAGTCTACTGTTTTGTCCGATGAAGAAACTTGGTAACCTTGACTGTTCAATGGGAGATTGGAGGGAATCCATTTCATGTCCCGACGACATAGCACTGTCACATCGACAAATTGTTAACTGCTAACACATATCCAAAATACACTTAGCATAACTGCCAATGTATCACTACAATGTAAACTGTGAACACACTTAGTACAGTGACCAACACTTATCGGAATTTTGATGAGAGTCAACTCAAAGTTCCATTGACATTGCATTGTTAAACCGATAAGGTTTAGAACCAAATGCCAATACATTTGAGGCAATAACTTCTCAACATTCTCCCACTTGACAAAGAATGTATTGGTGCCTCCCAACACTTGAAGTCATTAAATGTCACAGGCCCCAAGTCACATCAAACAGGTACACCATTTGAACTTATTTGTGCTCACAAGCTTCATCAATGCATCAACAACATTCGTCAGAGTATCAACCTTCTCTAGATTAATTTTTCCATCCTCCACCATATCACGAACAAAGTGGTACTGTATGTCAATATGTTTTGTCCTGGCATGAAAAGTTGGATTTTTTGCCAAACAAATAGCACTCTGACTGCCACAACAAATAAAAATATGCCTTGCATCAAAACCAATGTCAGAACACAAACGTCTAAGCCAAAAAAATTCCTTACAAGCATGAGTTGTTGCCATGTACTCAGCCTCGGTAGTGGACAAAGTGACTACAGCTTGCCGCTTGCTCATCTAGCTAAATACACCACCATTTAACGTGAACACATATCCACTGGTGGATCTCTTGCTGTCAATGTCCCTTTCCCAATCAGAATCCACATATCCACAAATGCTAATTGAAATTTTGAGATCCAATAGAGTAACCATGATAGCACAAGGTGTACTTAGTAGTACCCTTCAAATATATGAAAACTCTCTTCACAACATCCCAATGCGATCTTCCTAGATTAGCCATAAATCAACTAAGTACTCCCACTGCTTGGGTAATGTCTAGCCTGGTACAAACATTGCATACATTAAACTTCCAACTGCACTCGCATAAGGAACCCTGGTCATGTCCTCTAGCTTAGTAGGAGATTTTGGACAATCTTCAATAGATAGCTTCATTTGGGCTGCAACACTAGAGCAACTAACTTCTTGCAATCCATCATGTTAAATATCTTTAGGACATCATTAATATACTTGCTCTGGCTGAGCCAAATTTTTCTATTTTCTCTATCCCTTCTGATTTCCATCCCTAGAATGTACCCAGTTGATCTTAGATCCTTCATTTCAAACTGTACTGACAACTAAGATTTTAATTCAGAAATCATACCCTTACTATTCCCAATGAATAAGATATCATCCATATATAAGGAAATAATAAGAAGTTGACCATTTTCAGTCTTGAAATACACACAATGATTATGACTTCAATCTCACAAATCCCAAATACAACACATAACTGTCAAACTTTTGATATCACATTCTAGACGATTGTTTCAAACCATATAAAGATTTATTTAACTTGCAAACTAGAATTTCCTTACCTTTTTCAATGAATTGCTCTGGCTGGGACATATAAATTTCTTCATTCAAGTCACTATGAAGAAATGTTGTCTTCACATCCATCTACTCGATCTCTAAGTTATACGCCACTGCAAGTGACAATAAAAATCTGATTGATTTCAACTTTGCCATAGGAGAAAATATTTCTCCATAGTCAATTCACTCCACCTAGGAATACCCTTTCGCAACCAACCTTGCTTTATGCTTCTTAACACTACCATCCAGACCAATTTTCTTTTTTAAATACCCATTTGTACCCAATAGGCTTTCAACCTTTAGGCAAAGATACCAGATCCCAAGTTTCATTCTTCTTCAATGACGCCATTTATTCAATCATGGCTTCCAACTAGAAACTTAAATCAACATATCCAATGCCTCCCTAACAGTCCTAGGCCCATTAGTATTAGCATTTAAAGCACAAGAACAATTGGAATCTAGCATAGAAAAACCAAACATTTTAGATTGCCACTTCTCTCGCATAGACCTCCTCACAAACTGAGGCTGAGGTTCTTCTTCATGATCAAAATTTTTAGAGCTACTTGAGCTCTCCTCATTAATAGGTCTACCAAGAGTGCATAGTTTCTCTTTCTCTGGAGTAAGTGGAATTTCAACTACCTCCTTGTTCTCTTCTTCTTTCACCTCTGACTGTAGATCAACTGTAGAAGGTTTCAACTCATGAAAAATTACACTTATGCTGTACAAAACCTTCTCAATAACTGGATTCCAAAGCTTGTACCCTTTCAAACAAATCCCATAACCGATAAAGATACATTTTACTGCCTTGTTCTCTAATTTAGATTTTTTCTCATTTGACACAAATGCATATGCCTCATAGCCAAAGACTCTAATGTGTCTCAAAGAGGGCTTTCTACTAGACCATGCTTCTATAGGTGTTTTATCCATGAGCGCCAAAGTGGGAGATCTATTAATTAAATAACGTATCGTAGCTACATCGTCAACCCAGATTTTATGTTCTAAACCAACATTGCTTAGCATACTTCTTGCCCTTTCCATTAACGTTCTATTCATCCTTTTAGCAACTCCATTTTGTTGTGGAGTGTAAGGAGTAGTCCTATGTCTTTTAATTCCATGGTCTTTGCAATACTTATTGAACTCTACTGAAAAAAATTCACCTCCATTATCTGTCCTCAGGCATTTAATTTTTCTACCAATTTGATTTTCTACCAAGGTTTTAAATTCCTTAAATCGACTGAAAACTTCTATTTTTCTTTTTAGAAAATACACAAATGTCCTTCTTGAATAGTTATCTATGAATGAGAAAAAATACACAGATTTAAAAAATGAAGGTACATTTACTGGACCAATACATCAACATGAATATAATCCAAAATTCCAAAAGATTTATGAGGACTCGAATAAAAAGAAACATGATGCTGCTTTCCATATATACAATGTTCACAAAATTCGAATTTAAGGTTACAATCATCAAGCCCTTTAACTAGGCTTTTATTTTTCAAGGCTTTTAAGCCTTTTTCACCAATGTGGTTGAGCCTTTGATGCTACAACATAGTTTTTTTTGCTGGGAGCTTCACCTCTAAAGAGTTTGCACCCACAGGTACAATGTTTTCTTTCTCTACTTGGTCTAAATTACATGACTTTATAGAAGAACTATTAAATTGTACAACATGTGCATCCAACTTATACCCTTGTTTTGCTTTAGGGTATACAAGCTTACACCCATGTCTAGGTTGTAGGAGAAATGATCCACAAACTGATCAATTATGTCTTGGAAGGTTTGAATTCCCAGAGGTAAATGTGAGAACCAATCTATCATTAGGCCTCCCAAACTATATGATCCACTGGATTTCCCCACCCTTTATATTTTTCAAAATTTGGAACTTCAAATCCGAGCGAGAAAGGTATTATTGCAATATTTCTATCAAAGGGGTATGGGCACAAGTCTCGTTATGCATGTGATTTCTTTGTTTTCCCCATTTGATCATAACCTAAGCTAAACCTACCAGATTCATACTAAATAAACCAAGATTTAGCTAGTTAAGTCAAACTCCCAATGAAATACTTGAAAACATCAAATAAATAAGCCATTAAACATAAACAAACAAGAAATACTTAAAGCAAACTAATATAATGACTCAAACCTCATTCCATTGGTGAATTGGTGCTACATTGATATGGAATGTCAACCCTTTCCCAACCCCTTAGTTGAAACAAAATTTTAAACGAATTCCATTGATGAAGATTAATGAAAATGGATGAAATGTAAGCTAAAATGGATACAAAGCTAAGCTAAAATGATGTTGAATGCTAAAATTCTAATGGAGATGGCTCTAAAATTCAATATAGTTTAGTTGCTCTAAATGAAAGTGAATCCATTTCTCATAGAAATGAGGAGTATTTATAGAAGAAATGGCTGAATCAATGGTCAGGATTGATTTGATCAATCAATGGACGAGAAGCAATGAGAAGTGAAGGCATGGATCAAGGATTCTCATCAATAGATGAGAATGCAAGTTGACAAGGATCAAGGATTTAATCAATGGCTCTCACTGACTCAAAGAAACACACTTCCGAAAAATTAGGAAATTGTTAGGAAGTTTGTTACAAGAATATTCCATTTTGGAGGAGTTCAAATGGAGAAATATTCTAGGGGAATATTCCCTTGCAAGTGGGAGGGTGAGAGAAATTAGCTATTTAGATAATTAAAACAAAGTTTTAATTGTGCAAGATGGATGAAATTAGGAGTTTCATTAAATAATTAACTTATTTAATAAAAGGGGGTTTAATGACATTCAACTAAATAATAAAGATTATTTAATTAAATGAAAAGAGATAAGCAATTTAATTAAATAATTCACATTACCTAATTAAATAAGATTAAAATTAGCATGAAAGGGGATGAATTAGCCATATAACATTAATTATTCGATTAATAGATGAAAGTGATAAATTTAATTAAATAATGAAGATTATTTAATTAAATGGTCGAAAAGAAGTGATTCAGGATGAAATGGTGTTAGTAATCAAATTTGAATGTGAAATATCAATTAGGACAATTTTAAGTGTCTACATTTTGCCCCTCTTTGAAGCGAGGTACCTGTTACATTGGTTCAAAGATTGATGCTTTTTGGATTTACAATGCTGCTAAGATCAAAAATTTAAAAATTCATGATTTTTTTGGATGCCCCATTGTTGCTCCAATGAAAGGAATTAAGATGGTACCTTGCCCTCTTTAGAGATCGGGCGAAAATTTTAATTTTCGAGTTGAGATCATGACAAAGATTCAGGATCAGTTCAACTTAGAGAGGACGTAAAGATACTTCTTTATAAAGATCAAATATTTGATGAAGACAAATTTTATGATGTATAGACAATCATTGACCATGGTAACCTCATGTATATTTTGATATATATCGTACAGAATCAATACTTCGATAGAAATTTTAGTAGAGATAGAAGAATGAGAAGAATAGGATGGATAGAAGAATGAGATGGATATTGATTAACCCTTATTTTTGAGATTGATTTAGAAGTCCAACAAGTCTATGATTCTTCAAGACTTTATTAGATATGGTGATGAGATTGATGGTTTGCTTGTTTAAGGGATTGGGATACTTCATCATTTTATTCTTTATTTTTGATATAACACATAGACACGATGCATCAAGGTATCGATAACAAGATAGATTTTTATCTAGTGCGATGGATCTTGACTCTGCAAACAGATAGGAGTATCCTTGCTCACACCTGACATACGAAAACCTTGTTGGAATGTCGTTTATAAGTTTAGAACATTTCAAACCAAATAATACACAATAGTCAACAATTTATTCCAAACGACCTCCCTACACACAACAAAGCAAGTATTCACCAAGGTTATTTTACAAGAATAGCCCACAAGTACAACAAATCAAAGATAATGATCGATGTCCCATTCCTTTCTCTCTAAATCATTTTGATAGACATAATTGAGAGGTCCTAGGAATGGGTCGATAAGATAAATCACAAGAAAAGATCAAAATGAATCAAATAGTCAATGTTATTTATATCTCTTGACAAGATAATGTAGCTAAGGTGATTTTTGATGATGATGTCCATTGTAGGAAGGATGCATCCTAGGACATGTTTATCAGATGTTTCAAATAAGACTAATTCTTTGATAGGTTGTTGATACAAACATTACCAAATTTTTTACTCATGATCTAGACTTTAGATTTCTTCATTTAGGTTCACACTTTATGAACTGCCACACTTGTTTCCACTTGTTTTACCAAAGGTTTGAAAACGATGATTGATTTATTACATGAATGAAATTTTATTACAAGTGAAAGTGAAATGGGATGAGTGGTTTTGGACTTTTTGGAATATTTTAATGTTTTTATGTTTTTTTAAATGTTTTGAGGTTATTTTTGATCTTTTTGGGTGTATGTGAATGTTTAGGTTTTCTGATTATTTGAGGCTGTTTAAGATTTTTTGAATTTTTTCCAAATGTTTTTGGTTTTCAATTTTCTAAATATTTTTGTTTTTTTGAGCTTTGACCAAGACCTAGGAGGGACTGACCTATGACCTCAAGGGCTCATCAAAGATTAGCCTTGCCTACATTATACAGGCAAAGACCACATAGTTTGACCGACTTTGACCAGTAATCGTTTATTGATGAGATATGAACATTGATGGATTGCTAGTTTATTGTGATGAAATCCTAAAGACTGACCCAATGCATTGGGGGATCATCGATGATGGCCTTGCCTATGTTCAAGCTTAGAGACAACATAGTTTGACAACCATGTTTTTGATTTTTCTGAATTTTGACCTGTTTAGGGATTTTGATGATGTTTTGAATGTTTTGGATTTTGACCTTACAAATTTTTGAATATTTTTGGATTTTTGGCTATACAAGATTTTGATGTTTTTGGATTTTGCAAGTTTTTTTGGATTTTGATGATTTTCAAATGTTTTGTGATTTTTTGAGATATTTCGAGAATAAAGTTAAGATATACAAGAACCTGATCCAATGCAAGTATAGATAAATTGCCCCAGTGTGATGTGATAGACTACCTCAATATAGGAAAGACAAACTGACCTTAGGAATGTACCAGGTACTATTAAAGGGGAATATGATACTTACACAATATTCAACTATGATACATACATAGATGGGTGATGTAATAACATAGGATAATAGGATGTGATAGATGAATGCGATAGATGGTGAAGCAGGATAAGCTGAAGAGCCAATGATGGATGTATAGTGCTTATTTATGTGAGGCACCTAGTTTCTAGGTTTTCACCAAGGTACTTGCCCAAAGTGCCACCAAAGTGGTTTTCACTAGAGGACAATTTTTTTTTCTTTACTATTTTCAATCCTTTTTCTTATTTTTTTTGTTATTTTTTGATTATTTTTTTATTTTTTGGATTTATACCCTTCAAGCCTAGGCATAAAACTTTTTGAGGTGTAAGTTTTTGATAGGTTCTTGCTAGGGCTCTCCTTTAGGTGTTGATAACTGATATGATCCCAAACCGTATCTAGCTGTGATGACAAATCGTCCTAACCAATTTGGCTCAAACTTCCCTTTGCTATACTGATCTAGAACATTCTTTTGATTCTCCTTGAGTACAAGATCTCCCACTTGGAAGGACCAACTTTTGATTTTCTTGTTATAGATCCTTTTCAATCAGTTCTAATATGCATGCAAATGATTTAAAGCATCAAGATGATGCTCATCCCTAGCTTGTTCAATTGAGACACCATGTATTCTTCATCAGTAAAGATTTTGCAATGATATTCTTAGTGATGGGAGCTCGACCTCGATGGGTAGGATGGATTCAATTCCATACTCTAGGGAAAAGGGGGTAGCACCCGTAGGCATGCAAATATTGGCTCTATAGGCCCATAAGGTGGGATTCAATTGCAAGTGCTAGTCACGACCAACTTCATTGACCATATTTTTAAGTATCTTTAAGATGGTTTTGTTTGAAGCCTCAGCTTGATCGTTGCCTTGGGGATAGTAAGGGGTAGAGAATTGATGTTGGATATTGAATCGTTGGCATAACTCATGGACATCCTAAATTTTTAAAGGTGTTCCATTATCTGAGATAAGGACTTGTGGAACACCATAGCAACTAATGCAAGAGGATAATCCCCTCTGCTCAAACAACTCCATCAAAACAAAAATTACACAGAAAAAATATGCCCGAAATCAACTTTCAATAAAATATATAGATTGTAACAAATTCAAATTTTATTAATTTCAACTCAAATATAAAACAAGTTCTGCATTACAAAATTCTTTCTTTGACATTCAGAGGCACCTCGTGCCATTCTAAATTACTATTTGATCCTTCACAGTCTGCATCTTCTCTTTCCTGTGATTACACTCCATGTAGTTTATCTTGTCTCTAATTTTAACTTCACTTTCTTCTCATATGTTGTCCGCTACCATACTTCTCGATACATCATGTCTCTTAAGATTGGTGCAATTCCCCTATGTAGCCCTTCCTTCCTACTCTCCCTCTATAAACTTTCATATGCAGTCAAGCTTTACCCGATTCTTTTACACCTACTTGCTAAACTTTAAATGTTTAGTGTTGCTCCTCCTCTTTTACTTGACACATACTTATATTCTCTAGGTAGGAATGCAATACTCTTTTTTTTCATGTTGTCTCTTCCTCAATAATTTCCTTTACAAACAAAGTTCTCTCTTTCTTATGGGTGCAACCCCTACAATCTCTTTTAAATCTACAAATTAGATTTTTTAAATGTCTTCAAACATTAGCACCCCTCCTCACTCTCTATTTCAGAACCCTCATTCCAATTCATTCCGCCGCCTAGTCCTCTCTCTTTATGTTTTTAAATCAGTAACCTTTAAAATGAAAGACCAAAAGTCTTCTGCTGGCTATTGGGCTTCCCATCGAGCAAACCGTCCTATTTCTCTAGCCACTGCTTCTTCGTTTTATGTATTTTATCATTGTGTGGGATTTTTCTTTTCCTTTTGTTTGCATAGCTTGAAGTTTTTCAATTCTACCTTTTCTTTATCCTGACCCCTCTCTAGAATCTTGTTTGATACATTTTATCTCAAGCTTTGGCCAATTTCCTTAAGCCTATCAGCCTTCCCAATGCACTTGAATTGAGGGTGAAAAGGCTGATTAAATCTTCCCTTTCAATGTTTAGTTCTTTATTAAATTTTAATATGACGATTCCTTTTCAATGCCAGTTTGATTGTTCAATGGTCCCATTTGTTAATCATTCTCACTTGTAAGACAATGTTCCCTTGTGGTGTAGTGTTGACTTACATACACACCAACCAAGGTAAATATAATAACAACATCTAACAAAATTTCATTTAATATGTGATGGAAAATTGATCTATGCTTCCACATTTGCATATGTGTTTACCAATGCATTTGCAGTTCTACAACATCGAATAATTTACACTTTGAATATATGGGCAAAAGATAGTGAAGATTAGCTTTACACCAGCCAATTACAAAACATATTTGCTTCCATTTTTGTTAGAGTGTAAAATTTAAGAGGTTTAGGCATCGATTAGAGCGAGAGAAACCAAACACAAACAAAACCAAAATTGAAAGCAAACTAAACAATGTTTTTGGTTGGTGTCGATTGCCTGTCTGCCCACATGTTCCTGTACCAATGAAAAATGAGGTAGTTCAAGATGAATTTAGAGATTTTCTTTCCTGTGGTGTAAGTCATAGGGATTGGTTCAACCCACTTTGTAAAGTAGGGTATGTGCAGGATCATGATGGGCCAAAAAGTGGCGATATGATGGGTATGTAGTTGACGATTTTTTTTGAACCCAAAATTGATGAAACGAAAAGGGTTTTTAAAGGATATTCTCAGTTTTCCACCAATATAAATTATGCTTTACTTTGAATTTAAATAATTATTATTCATTTTATATTTGAATTACGACTAAAGTCCTGATTGATAGGCTGATTGAAAAACATCTATAGCTTTCAAACTATATCACATTTTATACAAAACATGTGTCACATTCTATACTTCGCATACTATAGGATTAAAAAAATAAATTGAATTTCATGAAGTTTTGACCAAGTTAAGGTGGTTAGACATACAAGTTTTTATATTTTTTAAAAGTTGTAATAAAAAAATCATAATTAATTATTTACTTGGAAAAAAATTACAAAAATATGCATCACATCGACATGAGTCCTCTACTTATATCTAAAATATTATTAAAAATATTATCATTTTATTGTGGTTAGGGTGGTCAGACAAACACCTACTTATTTTTTTCCTTGAAATTTAAGTACTCTGCATTGAAATTTCAAATTTTCACCAAATAGATTTAAAAAAACCTAGTAGTTTAGAAACTACATTCAATTTGCTATATATTCTATTCTTACATATTTTTGAAATAATATAGATAACTTATTTAAATTTTTAAGTCAATTTGCCTAACTTTGATTTTTCTGAATTTTCATCGCCACTTAAGGGCCTATTTTTTCCATGATGATCCTGCACATACCCAGTAATCAGTGGTTGTAATGATAAACTTATGACCATTAGACGAGGTAGGGGTGATATTTCCTATGAGGTTGAGTCCCCACTGCGAGAAAGGAAAAGGTGCAACAATCGGTTGAAGTTTTTGAGCTGGAGCATGGATATGGTCCCCATGTTGTTGACACTGCATGCACTTCTTCACATATTGATGAGCCTCCCTTTCCATGGTAGGCCAACAGTAACATATCCTCAACAATTTCTTTTCCAAATTCATACCACTAGAATGTGATCCATAAATTCCTTCGTGCAGTTCTTTTAACACAGTCAAAGCTTCCTCTTGGTTAAGACATTGTAATAATGTCCCTTCGATGCTTCGATGGTAAAGGGTATCACCTAGGATAACAAATTGGGGTGCTTTCTTGACAAAGATTTTCTTAAGGTTTGGGGTAATGTTACTTGGAAGGATACCTCTGTTTAGGTAGGTGAAGATGTCATGATACCATGGGGAATCGGGACCAACGATTTTGCACACAAATTCAGATTTCAGTACCTCAAATTTTGGTACAAGAAGTTTCTCAACGAGGAATTCACATTGAAGAGTGTTATGCAACATGGTTAACAAGTACCCAATGGTTTCCATAGCGTCACTTGCTCGATTGTTGACATGAGGTATTTGCTCAAAAGTGATATCGATGAAGAAATCCTTAAGACTTTCCACCATCTTCTTGTAAGGTGTGATCTTGTCATCCTTAGTTTGATAAACATCATTGACTTGATTAACAATTAGCTGTGAATCTTCATAGACCCTCAATTATTGTATTTTCCACTATACCACAATTCGTAATCTCATCATAAGAGATTCATACTTAGTAATGTTGTTGGTGCATGGGAAAGATAGCCGATATGATTTGAGAATACAATCACCTTGAGGGGTGATAAAGAGAATACCTACTCTAGATCCATGTTGTTTATGTGACCCATCAAAGTACATTTTCCACTAATCCATTATGTCAAGGACAAATGCTAACTCATTTGGAAATTTAGACACTAATGGATTCTCTGCATAGATGGGTTCCTCTGCCAATTGATCTATAATTACCTACCCTTTGATAGCCTTTCACTCTACATATTCTATATCAAAATCTATTAGGATCATCACCCATTTAGCCATTTTTCTAGTGAGTTTTTCCTTGGATAACAAATATTTCAATGGATCAATCTTAGGAATGAGATTTATTTGATGTGAAAGCATGTAGTGTCAAATTTTTTGTGATGCAAAGACTACTGCTAAGCATGCCTTTTCAATGAGTGAATAATTCATCTCGAATCCAACCAAAGTTCTAGTGATATAGTAAATTTCTATCTCCTTCCTTGTTTCATCATGTTGAGTGAGAAGAGGACTTAGAGTTGCTGATGTAGCTGAGATGTATAGGATCAAAGGTTTATTCAGTATTGGTGGCATAAGAATGGGACGTTTCAATAGACAATCCTTAATTTTTTGGAAGGCTTTATCACATTTCTCATCCCATTTGTATGTTATCCCATTGTGGAGAATGTGAGAAAAGGGGTGGATTTTATCTGCCAACTATGTTATGAACCCCCTGATAGACTATAACCTCCCTTGTAAGCCTCACATTTGTTTTCTAGTGTTTGTTGGGGCTCCATATCCAAAATTACTTTAACCTTGGTTGGATCTATCTCAATTCCCCTCTGTGAGACAATGCACCCCAGGAGCTTGCCTAATGTGACCCCAAAGACACTTTTCTGGATTTAACCACACCTTGTACTCTTCAATCCTATCAAAGATTGGACCCAATACTTCTATGTGCTCCTTTCTCATTCTTGACTTAGCTAGAATTTCGTCCATATAGTCTTTAACAGTTTTGTGGATCATGTCATGAAAGATCAATGTCATGGCTCTTTGATAAGTAGCTTTGGACACCATTCTTTAACCCAAATGGCATCATATTCTAGCAATAGGTTCCCCATGGACATGTGAATGTTGTTTTGTGTTGGTCTTCCTTAGAAATTATTATCTAGTTCTATCCTGATAATCCATCCATAAGTGACAACATCTCATGTCCAATAGTTAATTCTACAATGATATCAATGTTTGGGAGAGGGAAGTCATCTTTGGGACATGCTTTGTTCAAGTCTCTGAAGTCAGTGCATATTCTGATGCCCCCAATGGGTTTGGAGACTGGAACCAGGTTGGAAACCCACTCAGGATAGTCTATTGGTCGGATAAACCCTATGTCAAGAAGTTTCTACAATTCTAGTTTAACCAACAATGCTATTTGTAGGTGCATCTTCCTCAGCTTCTGTCAAACCTAAGCTAAACCTACTAGATCCATATTAAATAAACCAAGATTTAGCTAGTTAAGTCAAAATCCCAATGAAATACTTGAAAACATCAAATAAAGAAGCCATTAAACATAAAAAATAAGAAATTCTAAAAGGAAACTAATCTAATGACCCAAACCTCATCCCATTGGGGGATTGGTGTTGCATTGATGTGGAATGTTAGCCCTTTCCCAACCCCTTATTTGAAAAAAGATTTTAAACGGATTTCATTGAGGAAGATTAATGAAAATGGATGAAATGTAAGCTAAAATGATGCTAAATGCTAAAATGCTAACGGATATGGCTCTAAAATTTAGTATAGTCTAGTTGCTCTAAATGGAAGTGGATCCATTTTTCATAGAAATGAGGAGTATTTATAGGAGAAATGGATGAATCAAAGGTTAGGATTGATTTGATCAATCAATGGATGAGAAGCAATGAGAGGTGAAGGCATGGATCAAGGATTCTCATCAATGGATGAGAATGCAAGTTGACAAGGATCAAGGATTTAATCAATGGCTCTCATTGATTCAAAGAAGCACACTTCCTAAAAATTAGGAAGTTGTTTGGAAGTTTGTTACAAAATATTCCATTTTGGAGGAGTTCAAATGGAAGAATATTCTAGGGGAATATTCCCTTGCAAGTGGGAGGGTGAAATAAATTAGCTATTTAGATAATTAAAACAAAGTTTTAATTGTGCAAGATGGATGAAATTAGGAATTTCATTAAATAATTAACTTATCTAATAAAAGGGGCTTTAGTGAAATTTAACTAAATAATAAAGTTTATTTAATTAAATGAGAAGACATAAGCAATTTAATTAAATAATTTACATTCCCTAATTAAATAAGATGAAAATTATTAGCATGAAAGAGGATGAATTAGCCAAATAACATTAATTATTTGATTAATAGATGAAAGTGATAAATTTAATTAAATAATAAAGATTATTTAATTAAATGGTCAAAAAGAAGTGATTCAAGATGAAATGGTGTTAGTAATCAAATTCAGATGTGCAATATCAGTCAAGATAGTTTTAAGTGTCTACTCTACCTTTAGAGTGAAAGAAGTGATCTTAGTGGCTATGACCAAACTATCCCATGAGTCTAGAAAATAAAATAACAAATTTTAACATCTTTTCTCCTCATCCATCTTCACATCTAAGGAGTTTAATTGATCCAACAACATATTAAATTATTCTAGGTTGTTGACAATCTACACACCTTCTATTCTCAAGGAATAGAGCTTCTTCCTCAAGAATATTTTTTCACCAAAGGTTTGACTTGGTGGATTTCTTCTATAAATATTTTGTGGTGGGCTCTTGTAGATATTAATAAGAAAAAAATATACAAGGCACAATTTAATTATATCCTTTTTTAGTCCATTTCCTCACAATGAGATGCTACTTGTTACAAATTTAGGCCTTTGAACATGTTGGTGTAATTAAAAGTGTTGTACCTTGTCCTAGGTCATTATTACACCTTAGTTAAGTTTACTTAGGGACCACATAGGAGGTAGTTGGAGAATTTCCACTTTTGGTGGACTTATTATGTTATTCCTTTATCACATCCACCTTTTGTGGACACATCATGTGATTACCTCTCCACCTTTTGTGGGTGATCCACCATTTGTGGTGATTATCACATTATCACTTTTCCACTTTAGGTGGAGTGAGAGCTTTTCACAGCTGTCTCATGTCATAAGACTTGTCACAATCTTATGCCCTTCTATGTTCTCACCTTGGCTATATAACCAAGGGGTCTCCTATGTACTTTTGCACATTACATTCTATTTGCATCATTGACAGAATACAGTTTTTTCTTGTCATCTTGTTTCTATCTCTCTTATGCTTGTGCTTTCTATTAGGCCTCTAGATATTGGGTGGCTACCTTCATAGCCAATTATTACATGGTATTAGAGCTATTGGAGTGTCTTTGGATTGTCATTTTGGGGAGATCTTGAGTGCAATCTTGTATTTTCTTGATAGAAATACCAGATTCTGGGGGGGTTCCATTTTTGGCCTTATATTGCAAGTGCATTTTGGAAGCTTGTTGCATTAGATCTAAGCTTTCCATTGCGTTTGGAGTGTCCAAGATAGTCATATTTTCCTTTTTTTCATCCCAGTTGGACATTGGAGGCCAAATCTACAAGGTTTGAAGATTGGAGGTGGTTGCTAGATCCAGGAGCTAGCTACCACTTTAGAGCATTTTCAGTGAAAAAGGACATCACCATCGTGTTCAGAAGGGCCAAAAACCCCTATATCGACTGCCAAATCGTCGAATTTGGACAAAGTTGTCTGTCGAGGCAAAAAAATTTTGCTGGCTGAGCCGTACAACCCAACCATCATTGCAATCGGTACGATTTATATTTTTTTAATATATATATAGTTTTATTTCTGCAAAATTATTTAAAATAAAATAAAATTAAAAATCCTTATTTATTTCACAGTTTTCAATATTGTAAAAGTTTTTATTTAAAAAAAAAAAGAAAAAAAAGGGTTTTAAGTCTACAGTTGCAAACTGTACCTGTAGTCGCAGGTACTGCAGTGTACCGATGTGGAGCATGGGTGCCACATGGCCTACGACCATGGCCCTCACGGCCCCCACCCTACCGGCAGCGACCGATTTCATCATACCATCAGTCAAAATCAAAAAATCCGGTGGTGGAACAAAATCGACCGATCAAAGTAGATTCCAACGCTTGAAAAGCATATTCCGGCAGCAAGAAGGAATATTCTGGTGAAAGGCGCGACCGACTTGTGACGGCTTGCAGGCCGTCAAAATTAACCACATCCAACACATGACGAGCATTCAATCATCAAATTTAATGTCATAGTTTGCTGACGTCAGCCCCTTTTTGAAAAATCGGACCCCCTCATGGTTGAAACTTTTGAATTTGCAGTTCAACTTCAAATGCAGATATCTTGCTCATTTTAGCTCCTTTTTTGGTGCATTCTTTTTTTATTTGGACTAATTTTTTGTGCTCTACGTGTTGGTCTAATCGGTTTCTAATTTTAATGCACATATTTTCAAGAAAATTTGATTTGTCACAGGTGTTGTTGAGTTGTCACCATTTTTGCAACTTCCAGGGCTCTGTTTAAGCTCATACGAACTCCTTTTCATGTGTCATTTTTTTCAAAGTGCATGATTTTTTCTAAACTTCACAGTGGTGCTATTAGTTTGTAGTGATTGTGATAAAAAATTGTACTTTCAACATATGGTCTATTTTGGCCTGTTTTGGCATTTGTAAAGCTAAGATCTTAGTTTGGTATTTTGTATCAGTCATTTGAGTCTGTTGTAGCCTACTAAAGTTTGTTGTAAAACATTGAAAATTAGAAGCCCACTTTGCTTGGCTTGCAAGTGGCCATTTGACATGCACTAAGTATAAAGTACCAGATCATCTTTTTTTTGGGGGGGGTGTCTTGTGTGATTGTGCCTCTCTCTCTATCTTGTTCTCTTTCATTTTGCTGCTATGGGTTCTCCTAAGTTTCCTTTATTAACTCCAGATAACTATGCTTCTTGGAAAATTGATGCTTGGAGTAAGTTAATGGAAAAAGGATTAACTCATTATATTGATGGAACTGTTGTTGCACCATTTGATCCTAAAGTTGATCCTATTGCTGATATGGATTGTCTCACTAAAAATACTATGGCTCTTGGAACTTTAAGGAAATATGTATCAAAAGATCTAATCTTTCAAATTGAAAAGTGTAAAACAATTAAAGAGGCTTGGGAAAAGTTTGGTCAATTGTATGGCCAAGTTGATGAGATTAGAGGTTATCAACTTGACAATGATCTCACAATGTTAGATCCCAAGACTTTTGATACAATCCAAGACTATGTCACTAAGGCAAATGAGCTAAGAGCGTAGCTTAAGGATTGTGGCATTGACAAAAAGGATGCACAGTTGGTCTACAATTTGTTGGGAAAGCTTCCATCAAAATATGCAACATTTGTTTCTAGCTTCCAAACCCATCACTTGACAGTGGGTAGTTCTTTCACTATGCCTTCAGTTGATGCATTTATAGAAATGTTGATGCTAGAGCAAGAAAAGTTGATAAGCTTGGGGTTTCTCAAGTCTTCAAAGTCCAAAGCTTTGGTGGCTAATCAAGGGAATCAAGGAAAGGGTTCCAACAAGAAGCAAAAGCAATGTAAGTCAAAGAAACAACAAGATAAAGCACAATCATCCTCTCCACAACAAGGGTCTTCATCTTCTCCCAAGAAGGGAAATTCAAGCAAGAAGGAGAGACCAACTTTCTCATATTGCAAGAGAGTTGGTCATGATGAGCATCATTGCCACACTAAGCAAATTGATGAGTTGACAAACATCATCAAGAAGAACATCAATTTCCATCTGCCTACAAGAAGAAGGATTCATCTCCTTCTACTTCCTCACAATCAAAAGGAAAAGGGAAAGCATTTGTGGCTACTTTAGGTTCTTCACAACAATGGATACTTGACTCAGGTGCCACTCATTGCATGGGTTCTACAAGGGAGAAATTTTCTTCTTTGGAGCCATCTAAGGTACCTCACATCTTCATAGGAGATGATACTCAAGTGGAAGTTGAAGGCGAAGGTTCGGTTGTCATGGATAATGGAACATTTGAGAATGTTCTCTATGTTCCTAACTTGAGTGCTAATCTTCTTTCAATCTACCAAATCACTCACTATGGAGATGGCAAGAAAGTTGAGTTTCTACCAGATTTAGTTGTGGTCAAAGAACTTAAGGATGATGCCTTGGTTGTAGTGGGACAAGCCAATCACAACACATGACTTTACTCATTCTCCCACTGTGCCTAAATCTCCTTCTATAGCCTTGCTCACTCATTCAAATTCAGAAAGTAAGCTATGGCATGAGCGGTTTGGACATCTCAATTACCGCTATCTTCAGTAGTTGAGCTCCAAGGATATGGTTACATGACTCCCTCAAATTATCTTTTCTGAAGGTGTATGTTTAGGTTGTTCCTTGGGTAAGCATCCAAAAGAGAAGTTTGACAAAGGGAAGTCTTGGAGAGCTTTGCAAGTTCTTCAATTGGTTCACAGTGATGTAGCAGGTCCATTTCCAGTGCCATCATTTAGCAAGGCTCGCTATCATTTAGCAAGGCTCGCCATCATTTAGCAAGGCTCATAATGATGTCCTCACCTTCATTGATGACTACTCCCGCTTCACATGGGTCTATTTTCTTGTTCACAAGAGTGAAGTGTTTGACAAATTTCTAGCCTTCGAGGCTCATGTTGAGAAGCAATCAGGGAAGCAAGTCAAGATCCTTCACACAGAAAATGGAAGGGAATATGTGAACAATAGACTTGAGGAATTTGTACTCTTGAGAGGATTGATCTTCAACATTCAGTTGCATACACTCCACAACAGAATGGTGTTGCTGAAAGGAAGAATAAGATCCTTAAGGAGATGGCTAGTTGCATGATTCATGTTCATTCTCTCAGTCCTCAATTTTGGGCAGAAGCTATCAGTTGTGCCACGTACATCCAAAATTAGGTTCCCCATAAGGCTTTGAAGGGTATGACTCCTTTTGAGGCTTGGTGTGGTAGAAAACTGATTGTGAGACACTTCAGAGTTTTTGGTTATCCAGCTTGGGCACAAATACCTCCAGAGAAGCGCAAGGCATTGGAACTTCTTTGTAGGCCTTGCATCTTTGTTGGATATCCTGAAGGTGTTAAGGCATAAAAATTTTTGGATCTAGAGACACATGAGCTATTCATTGAGAGGAGTGTTCACTTTGAGGAAAACTCTCCTAGCTTGGCCTCTAATCCTCCTCTTCCTTCCTCCATAGTGGAAAGTAATGACAGTGACTCAGATGATGATTCTCCCTCAATTTTGACTCGCAGGATCACACCTTCATAGGGTCCACTTCCAGTTGAGGAGCCTCGTCCTTCATCTCCTACTAGACCTCATTGGGCTCGACAGACTCTTGCTTCGGTAGGTTCTCTTGTTGGGGATCCTTCAGATACTTGAAGGACTCGGTCACAACATTAGGATTTCCACATGCTTTTATTGCTAGTGCTTCTGATCCACAGTCCTTCAAGGAAGCATTAGGAGTTCCAGAGTGGGATTTAGCAATGGAGGAAGAGTATAATTCCTTGATGAGGAACGACACATGGGATTTAGTTCCACTCCCTAAAGGGAGAAAGATGGTTCAATGCAAGTGGATCTATTAGACCAAGTATGCAGTGGATGGAAGTATGGATAAATACAAAGCTTGGCTTGTGGCAAAAGGTTTCTCATGTAGGTTCCAGGTGTTGATTATACAAAGACCTTTGCACTCATTGTTAAGATGAACTCCATTCGCTTGACACTCGCTATTGTTGTAGCTCATGGTTGGGCTGCACATCAGATGGATGTGAAGAGTGCATTTCTTCACGAGGATCTTCATGAGGAGATTTACATGGAGCAGCCACAGGGATTCATACAAGATTCTTCTTTGGTTTGCAGATTGAGGAAGTCTATCTATGGCCTCAAATAGGCCCCTAGGATTTGGTATGCCAAGATGGATTCCTTTCTTCTCTCAGCAGAATTCACCCGATGTCATTCAGATCTGAATGTCTATATTTTGCGACAGGATGATTCTCACTTTCTACTTGTGCTCTATGTTGATGACTTGATCATTACAGGGAGTACCTCATCCATCATTGGTAGTGTCAAATATGCTTTGCAGGACATATTTGCTATGATTGACTTGGGCTTTTTGCATCATTTTCTTGGGATTGACATCACACAGTCAGCTTCTGGGATCTCTCTTTTGCAACCCAAGTATGTTCTTGATCTTCTAGATCAATTTCACATGGGCTGATTGTAAGCTTTCTCCGACTCCCTTTCTTTCAGGATTTAATCTTGAGGCTAAGTGTTCTACTCCACTTGTTGATGCCACTTTGTATCATCAGCTTGTTGGGAGTCTCATCTACTTGACTCACACATGCCCTGATATCTCCTTTGCAATTGGCATGGTTTCACACTTTATGTAGGAACCACACGAGCTTCATTGGAAAGCAGCCAAACACATCTTGCATTACATATAGGGTACACATCATCATGGGATTCACTATGCAGTAGGTACAAGACTTACCTTGGTGGGATATACAGATTCTGATTGGGTTGGCGATCTTGATGATAGTAAGTCCACTTCTGGCTAGAACTTTCATCTTGGTTCTGGCCCCATTTGTTGGTAGAGTAAGAAGCAACATGCTATTGCTCTTTCTTCGACTAAGGCTGAGTATCAAGGGGATGTTAATGCCGCTACTGAGGCTATTTGGCTTCAAAATATTCTCACTGAGTTTGGCTTCACTATTCCACGTCCTATAGTTATTCATTGTGACAATCAGAGTGCTATCCAGATCTCGAAGAATCCAGTTCACCATCAGAGGACCAAACACATTGAGATTCATATGCACTACATTCCGGAGCTGATACAGGAGCAAGTCATTGATTTTCAGTATTGTCCTACAACACAACAGGTTGTAGATATCTTCACCAAACCCTTCACTGAGAGTATATATCATCATTTGTGAGCTCTCTTGGGGGTGCAGGATGTTTCATCTGAGGAGGTCACTTGAATTTCTTCATACTCTCTTTTTGGGGGGGGGGATTTTTCCTCCCTCGAGGTTTTACCCTTCTCATTTTTTTGAGTGCAGTTTTTGTTTTATTTCATCTCTCTTTTGGGGGGGAGTTTTTTCCCACATGGTTTTCTCCTTTTCTCCGCTTTATGAGAGATTGCATTGCATTTGTACATGGGTGCCTAACATGGCCTAGTTGTCGGGGCCCATCTTGCATTGTTTTCTTTTGTCTACATTCTCCCTAGGTTGCACTTAAGGGGGGGTGTTGGTGTAATTAAAAGTGTTGTACCTTGTCCTAGGTCATTATTACACCTTATTTAAGTTTACTTAGGGACCACATAGGAGGTAGTTGGAGAATTTCCACTTTTGGTGAACTTATTATGTTATTACTTTATCACATCCACCTTTTGTGGACACATCATGTGATTACCTCTCCACATTTTGTGGGTGATCCACCATTTGTGGTGATTATCACATTATCACTTTTCCACTTTAGGTGGAGTGATAACTTTTCACAGTTGTCTCATGTCATAAGATTATGACACTTGTCATAAGATTATGACACTTGTCATAATATTATGACACTTTTCATAATCTTATGCCCTTCTATGTTCTCACCTTGGCTATATAACCAAGGTATCTCCTATGTACTTTTGCACATTACATTCTGTTTGCATCATTGACATAATACAGTTTATTCTTGTCATCTTGTTTCTATCTCTCTTATGCTTGTACTTTCTATTAGGCCTCTAGATCTTCGGTGGCTACCTTCATAGCCAATTTTTACATAAAATTTATATAAACAACATCCCACATATTATGATCAGTCAAAAAAGATCTCATTTTTAACTTCCACATCTGAAATTTCATGCCTAAATTTTTTTAACTTCAATTCTACCTAATGTGCTTTTCATTTACAAAGTTTTCCTTTTGCACAAGCTCCCACTTAAATAATGATTAGCTTAAAAATTCTCTACCTAACAACTAGAACCAAGGGTGATTATTCTTGGATACCCCTTTCAATGAAGTATGGTGTGTGGAAAAAAATTCCTTTAAGAAAGTGATGTACATAAATTTGATCTAAAATTTAATTAAAATAAGTAGAGAAACATATTCATAAATAGATAAACAATAGTACCATAGCATAGTGATCTACATGGGAAAAACCCTTTCAAAAGATAAACCTCACACTCCAAAACTTGCATAATATATTATCAAATCTAAAATAATATTACAATACACTTGCAATGCAAGTCATTATATGAGTGTTTCACTAGAAATTAAACTTGTAATAAATTTGGTAACATTCCAACAATACTTATGTATCTACAAATTATCATATAAAAACTAGTTCCTCAAGTACCAATTTAGAGAAAAAATGAGCAAGTGAAAACCACAAATAGTTTTCAAACCATATTCCAAAATCCCCAAGTGATGGTGCCCAATTTGGGCACAATTCTCAATGCCACCCTTTAAGATTCCTTATAAATTACTAAAAGTAAAAAATCAATATTGCATAATAACCTCCCATTTAAACCACTCAACATGGGCACCCAATAGCCGATCAAGATTCTAAAGTAACCCCTATTATTGGCTCTTACACATCATAAGATTCAATCACAACATGTCATAGAATCTCACGAGAGGGGTTTTCCAAATCTGCTAAATATATTCACCTTATGAAAAGACACATCTAATGCAACAAAGCACTAAGACATGGAATCAAATATCTTACACAAATTTGAATGCCCCATTTTAAGTGGAGTATAAATGTTAAAAATATATTATAGAAATTATAAATAAGTACATAAAATAATTGAATAAGAAATAATTGAAATATAGAACTTGCAAAGGTTGAGATGTATCTTAATTCCCAACATATGTGAGGAAAATTGCTAGCTCTACTAGCAAATTTTGGGCACTATTCTCATGAGAAGATGTAGAAGGTGGTTGTGAGGGTTGTGACCAGTTGCAACTAGCATTATCTCTATTTTTGGGGAGCTAAGAGCCCTGGGACTATGATCCATGATCTCTTCTACCAGATTAGTTGTAGCCTTGCAATTACCCTCAAGGAGGAGAAGAGGGAGGATGAGGAACTCTAGCAACAATATATGGAGAAAAGTACCCTAGTGATCCAAAATATACAACAAATGTGCCACTTCAAGGGAAAATTTACTACTTTGTACCTAGATCCGCATAAGCACTTTAGAAAAAATCATCACTTTAGTATACAAAGAAAAATAAACACCATTTGGAATTAGTTTTCCATATTTTATGTAGTATATATAAGATGTTTTTGGATTTCAATATGTATGTAAATTCTCCCTATTCCCCTTGATGATTGATGATTGATGATTGAGTGTGATTTGAAATGCTGATTGAAAAAATACACAATGATCTATCTAGTAGCAATCTTATCTAAAATGAACATCAAGTGAACATCCTAGAAAAATAGCTACATTCCTATCTTTATGAATGTTGAAGAGAATTTCCACCTTGAAAGTATGCCAAATTTGGGTATACTTGAAAGGGAGACATGACTAGTCCCCTAACAAAACAACATGCCATAAAAGAGGATTAGGCCTAAAGGCTTGAAGAAATCACATGAATCAAATTCAAGCTTCTTGAGCTCTAGAAAAATCCTAGAACAAATTCTTGAGAATCGTAAAATATTAACAGATTAACAAAAAAACATTGGCGATTTAAACATAATATCAAACTAACAAAAAAATGCAGTGGTGAAGTGTCAGTGCAAATTTTCCTAACCTTAGTTGCAAGTCTTTCTTGGTCATCTTTGTAGTCGATGGGTCGGAGGTTTCAAAAACTTTGAAACTTCAGACTTTGGTTCTAAGGTTCCAAGTTTCAGTGACCACGCGACATTATGGACCATGACCATTCGATGAATTTTCGATGGATGACTGTAGTTGCATTTCGGAAGTATATCTCTCAAGCACTAGATATGCGAATTGAAACCTTCAGAATTACACTAGAACTGTTAGATTTTTAGAAATCAATGGTTGAAATTTTATTAATTATTTAGGCCTGTCAGTCATCCTGCTCTTGTTTACCGTTTAATATTGCCTAAGTCAGACCAAAATATTTTATGACAAAGCCTTAAATCTTAACTCTTTAATCCCGAGGGTTGAGTCTTGTCAACCTAGCGATGTCCCCATTTTAAATTATGCACGTGCATAAAGTTTGTTTTAAAAGAGGGACTGTTCAATGAATTTTCGATGGACGACTATAGATGCATTCCGGAAGTAAACCCTTGAAGTACTAGACTTGCAAACTGAAACCTCCAGAATAATAGTGGAATCATTAGATTTTCAGAAATTAATGGTTGAGATTTTATTAATGATTAGTTTCAGAAATCAACATATAGTTTTGATCATAAGTGAGCGAAATTTATTGTGACTTATTAGCTAGGACATTGATAATCATTAAGGTAAAACAAGACATTTAATTCTCTCTTTTCAATGCATCGAAGTACTCTTCCTTTCATTTATTCTATTGAAAATTTCAATTTGGTTGTGGTACTGGTCGGTGGCGCAGATTAATACCATATGAATAGCCAAAATGATTGATTGGATAACTTTATGTTGAAAACTGCACAATGTACTATAGAATCGTAGATTGTGGTGTCAATAATCCAATGATTTTGACAATCGACAGCTTGCATGGCACTGCCGATTTTGACAATTGACAACTTGTCAGCTTGAGCTACAGTTTTCAACTTTGCATGTAGCTAGCTTGAGGTACCGATTAAGTTGGATTTTTGGTTTGCGGTTGCGTGAATCACAATTATTACTAAGTAGTCAGTAGTAATTATACACAACCTCAGAGCTCACATGTGACACGTGTGAGGTGTACAAGGTACCAGGATAGTAGTGGCACTTTTGGTGGCACTTTTGGCCCATAAATAAGGATAGTGAGCACAACTAAAATCATTCGTTTAATTGTCATAAGGGTTTTCATTTTGTAGGGTTAATAACTTAATAAGGATTCAGGAAGAAGATGATGCGGTATTATTGGAGATGCTATAAATTCTCCTGCCTCTAGTTATGTAGTTACAGAGTAAAATACCAATTTCCTTCAAGTTCAGAATGGGTGGAATTGGAAAGAAATTGATTTGGTTCACCTGACTTCTCAGACAGGTTTTGAACTAGGATGAGGAGCTCTGATGGACATAAGTGCTATCCCCATGCATGGAGGCTACAAGTAGAAGGTGGGAGTAGTTTCACTACCCCTCATCGTCTGCATGAATTTGGTTCTCAAAGGGGATAAGCACATTTTGTATCTTCACGACTCCTTTTCCCAGTTTGATTTGGCCCCCTTTCCCCATGCATTTATTTTCAGAGTGATGAGGGTATGGCTGACTCAACAAGTCCCATGTGTTTATTTTCAGAGCTCATGGTTGACTCAACAAGTTCCATTTATTTTCAGAGATACATGTATCACATTTATGTTTTCAACATTTCACCAGAGGTCCAGTAGAAGCTTAGCACTTGTGCTTACATTTGTATTTGTACTATGTAATAATGTGACATTGTAATTCAATTGTAATAAAATAAATGGTTGTGCTATTAATGTGACATTGTAATTCATTTTATTAAGTCCTTTGCAAGTTAAGTGCTATTAATGGTTGTGCAATGTGCTATTAATGTGACATTGTAATTCATTTTATTAAGACCTTTGAAATGTTAAGTTTCTGGCCCCTTGGCCTTGATGTCAATCCTAGCACATTAAACTTTAAAGAAAATTTAAAACACATGTTTTAAAGAAAATTTAAAGCAAATTTAAAACACATGTTTTATGTTTATTATTTATATCATAAATTACTCAACCGTTCGATGAACATTTGATGTATGGTTGTAGTTGCATTCCAGAATGAAATGCATAGAGCGCTACGCTTGTGAACTTAAACCTCCAGAATCACCCTATAACTGTTAGATTAACAGATATCAATAGTTTAGAATTTGTTGTCAATGCAGGAGTAAATCATTGTTTTTAATGGTTGTTTTAAATGCTATCAACCATGTACATTGTACTACTTAATTGTGTACTATGTAGTCCATAAGTCATGAGTAGATGTTTCGGTGTCATTCAGTTTGCTCATTGCAATGCACCACCCTATTCTGGGTTCCACAGTTCCACTTCCAACAAAGCCATTCCAGTAACCTAGTTTCAAGCTTCAACATAGTTTCAATTTCAAGAATCAAAATTCAAAATCTGGGTAAGTTAAAGAATTCCTATGGTTACGTTTCATTGCTTGAAGTTAACGTTTCTTAAAATCTTATTTTGTCAAACTTTGAAGCTTAGGTTTAGGGTTAAGAGGCTTAAGAATTAAGAAAAAATAAGGACTGATAGGGAATTCACAAATTTTATATTGTTGATTGTATCAACATGTCTACCACCAATACCACTAGAGCAATGTCGTATTAAGAAATACATTATGCAAAATTGCTTGAAACCCCAGGTTTCACTGATGAATACCATGATATTTATGATCTTGAAACCTATGGTAGGCGTACCTCAGAACTTATATTTTCATCTGAGAATAAGGCTGCAAAGCAAATGAAAGTTAATAATATCAGTGCATTGTGGGTAATTGGATTAGGGCGCATGATGTTACATGAGGTTTTCCCTTGCCCAGAATTTATCATGGTCTGTGCCCTAAATTATGATGATAACAAAAGAGAAATTGTTAAGAAAGATAGCAAAGAAGAATTGTTAGCCATTAATGCAGAAGAACTTGGAAAAGTGTTGGCCTTGGGGTTTACAACTGAAGAATTTGGAAATATCCACATTGACCTAGAAAAGCTTGCTAGTGATTATGAAGCAGTGGATGAAATGGATAAAAAATCTTTCTTAAATAGAATAGTTCAGGATAGAAACAAATTGAAAGGTGATCATAAGCCTCCTTATGATTTGGATATTTTAAACCATGGGTTCATGATACTATTTCCATGCTAGCATTTTTCCTCGAACTGGATAGCAATTTGGAAGTGGGTGCATGCCTCCTTGAAATGGTGTATAATATCCATTATGGTGTTCCACATGCCAAATATAATTTTATTGAGCACATTGTAGAATCCATGCATAAACAATTTTTAATGATTAAAGGAGGTTCCACCAAGACATTTAGGTTCACAACCTACTTGTGCTATCTTTTTCTATTCAAATTCAGAGGAATGTTTTAGACCAACAAACTTCAGATTCATCCCTATGGTAATAGTAATCCTGAGCAAAAGAAAATGGCTCTAGCATATGAATGGACAACTATTATAAGGTTGCATGATTCTCAAGGAACTATAGTTATTTTGTAGACTACTTTTTGGCTCCATTGCATCAAGCAATTACAAATACTCCAATGCCTAGATTGCCTATGTCATGTAGAAACTGCATTCAACTAGGAAAAGAAATACAATTGGTTGATTGGTACTTATTGGAAGAATATACTATGCTAAGATTTTATGGATCGGAAGTACAACCATACAAACTTCCAATACATGTGACAGAAAGGGTTTTTGCTTTGGAATATGTAAGGCATATGCAGAGTAATGATGAAAGACACTTTACTAGTCAGGGGAAGAAGACCTTATTTCCTTCTTTACCTTTTTCATGTGGAGGGATGACATTCGAGAGAAAAGCATTTAGTGTGGCACATGATCTTTTCAACTTTTTTGATTTTGATGCTATTTGTCACTAGCAGTATGATCCATGTGACACCATTAAATCAATGATTATGCTCAATAAGAATGCTGGAAGTAGAAATCAACATCAAAGTAAACCCTTGCTTGAAAACTTGAGAAACAAGGATTCTTGGGATGAGGTCAAAGTAGCAATGGAGAAAAGTGTTGCTGAGAATGGTATTTCTTTTGAACAATTGTTAGCAAAAATTATGGAATTGCATTGAAAGACAATTAGGAGGTACAACAATTTTTTATGAAAAAAGTCATAAACCATCTAGTAGAGTAAAAATTCCAGATTCTCTACAGAAGGAAGTTACAGAAAAAAATTGGTCACGATAAAAAATTATTGCCTTTTGGTCTATGAGGAAGGACCTAGGTGATCCAAGAGCTCTTGCAGAGTATGGAGATAACAAAGAAGATCTTGAGTTTAGCAAATTATGGAATATAGAGCATCGAATGAACAAGAAGATGAAGAAAGTGATGATGATAGGCAAGAAGAAAGCCATGTCAATTTCAAACTTGGTTTAAGTGAGGCCACAAAAGAAGCATTTACTACAGGAGCAACCATAGTTGAAAAAATGGGTTATGAAGGTGGTCCTTTGAGGTCCCAAAGACAAGGCCCTTGGATGGTAATAGATGTAGAGCATAGAAAACTAGTTGATAAATATGGCCTTGGGTTTGGAGGTGAAAAAGTAGACCTAGGGTATATAGGTCAATTTGTTAGAGCTTCAAGTTCAAATCCTCATCCTCATGGTCAGACACAATCACAACTAGGACATGCCCATGGTGGAGGGCTTAGTGCAACAGGCATTGCCTCTGGTGGCGATGGTATGGGTAGTAGTACTAGTAGTGATCAACATGTGCTACAACAACAAATCACACACAAGAGGACAACACAATATACCATAGAAACACTAGGCGATCAAGGCATACATAAGAGGCAAAGGATTTTGACAGGTCCAACTCCAAGTCACACTACCAGTGGATCCACCACAAAGGAGTTATTTCTAGGAACTCCCCCAATGCTAGTTAGTCTGGCTGTGACATCATTAGCAACTGTAAGTACTCCTATTCCTTCACCATTCAAGCATTCCATTGTTCCTGCATCCCCAAGTTTTGATTACATTAAAGAGTTTAAAAAGAAATCATAATTGAATGAAAAAGTAAAGAAGCAACTAATGGAGAGTGCGTCTGCTCTAACTTCAGAGCCTGCAACAACCATGGTATTACCCACATTTGACACAAGTAAATAAATCATGGAGTACACATTTCGTGTTCCCACAGTTCAAAATAGACCAGCAAATCAGATGGCTCCATCTGAATTCTAGGTGAACAATTTTCAATTGGATTTTTTTGGACTCAGAAATAATAACAAAATTAATGTATCAAAGAAGAACAATGAATTGGTGTACACATCATTGCTGAAGCAAGATAGAGAGAAAAAAAGCTTGCAGACTCAAATTGAAAAGTTGCAGGCAAACCTAGCAAATGAGAAAGCAAAGAGGAAAGCAGCAGATAACAAGAGCAGTGAATTAGAAAAAAGAATTACAATTTTTTCCTCTACATTAACAAGCAAAGAGGATAAGAAGAATGAGATTGAGACTGCAGTGAATAAACTGAAGCAAAGGCTAGATGAGAGCAACAAGAAATATGATGAGGTAAAATCCACTTCAGAAAAATTAAGACTAAGCATTGCAAATGGAAATGCACAGTGGGAACAAAAATTGGAGAAGGAGAGAAAAAGAAATGAAGGATTGGAGGTAGAGCTGATGGAAGCAAAAAATGAAATTAAGTCTTTTCAAAATAAGTTATCTTCATTTTGTAGAGAAACAATGAGGCATATGAAATAAAAGATCTGGGATGAAATAATGCAGGGGATTGATCATTTGTGTGACATGTTTCAATTGATTGATGCTATTAGACAACATCATAAGAAGCTCAACAAATATTTAATGGAGAACAAAAATGTGATTGCATTAGAGAAATCAGCAAATCAAATTCAACAAACAGTCTACAAAGCTAGTGACAATGTTTTGAAATAAAAAGGGATTACTAATCGACTTGCTACATCAATGACGTTGTCACTTGTCATTGAAAAGTGTTTGAGAATGCGTGAAACAGAGAAATATTTGCATTTGGTTGCAGACAAGATGAAGAAGGTGGATGAAAAGTTAAGGAACTTCACAGAGCTTGGTTTACCATAGGCTTTTGACACAAATGGGTGATTCGTTGGATGGAATGATTTCAAAAAGAAGATGGAGGATGCAAGGAAGATTGATTTGGACCAGTTTCCTCAGAACCCAAATGTGGTGACCTATTTGGATTCCATCAAACCATTGCTAACCCTAAATGCAAAATTGACTGAAGAATCCAAGACAGGTTCCAATTTGAATCATGAATTGTTAACAAATCTTCAAGTCAAATAACATCAGTTATAATAAATGACAATTCCAACACCTAAAGAGTGGAAGTTGCTAGAAAAGGTGATGCAGTGATTTAACTTTTGATAATATGAGTTTCCAAGTACCAACTCAGCTCTATGTAGAGTTGTCTTTGAGCAAGATTTTGCATTTCCAATGTCTCTATGTATTCCTTCATGTGATAATTAATTTAAAAGCTCAAATTTAGACTTTAGTAATGTGTTGATGTTCAATTATCTGTATTATTTATTATATCATTTGAAGAAAAATTCTGGCAGTGGTTTCAACTTCTAGATACACTTGTTATTATGTTCATTGTTGTATATGCTACTAATACTATTGTTAATATGTTATTAATCTAATAAGCATTGAGTTGAGTGATGAATCGCTGAGCACATGCTCAAGTTTTACTTTTAACACAATTAAAATATGAACTATAAGGTGATTTTAATTACAGGCATCCATAATCTTAGTGAAATTGCATTACAATTCACACATGAATACTCAATCTCCATGACTACTTAGCATATCCACTAAACATTTATATGAATTCATGCCGTGGATTATCTATTATTGGAATTGGAATGATGGATTTTTGGTTAGTTTCATTGCTACTAAGTTTTGGTGCTTTTCCTAACCTTAGTCACTAGCCCTTAGAGTTTTATAACCTTGTCACGAAGCTCTAAATTTTCATAACTCCCCTATTCCTCGACATGGTTGATGGTTCACTTTTTTGAGTTACAAGTCTTTCTTGGTCATCTTTCTAGTCGGTGGGTCAGAGGTTTGGAAAACTTCAAAACTTTAGACTTTGGTTCTAAGGTTCCAAGTTTCAGCGACCACGTGACATTATGGACTTATCTTTCCTTTCAAAGGCGCCATCATTTGACATCTCATTGAATGCTATGTACGGACTAAACTTGAGTTGTCTTTTCAAGGATTTCCAAAAGCATGCTATGTACGGACTAATGTAAAATATAAAATACAATATAAAATATAAAATATCACAATTTCATGAAATACAACATAAATATCATCAGCTACAGTTTGACTTTGGAATATGATTCATGAAGTGCAATATAAAATAAAATATCATGAAGTGCAATGTTTCACAATTTCATTGAATACAATATAAAATATCATCAACTACAGTATGGAATAATGGAATATGATCCTAGGATCCATGAAGTGCAATATAAATACCTAAAAGCTGCTAATTCTCTTGAATCTCTTCCATTTCCCAAATGGATTGGGGGTCCTCAATTTGATGTTCATCATCAGATAAAGTAAAAGAGTCATCTTGAATTTGATTCCAAGTCTACTCTTCATTTTCTTCGGCTTGTGTCTCAAATTCAACATTCATTGTGTCATTTTTGTCAATGTCAGTTGTCTGAGTCCCATTGCCACTACCAGTGCTACCAGTACCAGCCTTTGGAATTGGAGTGTTGCAGAACCCAACCCCTCTTCTTTCACATGTGGAGCTCCAGATTGCGAGCGCCCTTTCAAAAGGGAAATTTATGACATTATACACAGTTCCTTTCATCCTCAAGCAATTTTCCAAATTCTTGTCTAGTTTTTTTCTTAACTTTGATTTCAAAACCCCCAATGTACTGAAAACTCTCTCATCCTCCATCGACCCCAATATCATTGTTTGACATAAATCAACAAATTTGAAATATTCTGATATTGAACCACACAATATTTCACTCTGACCTAAGCTTGTACAAACCTTATTTATTGATTCCAGTTCAAAGGCCTTGTCCTTGCCCATGGATTTATACTAGTCCCTCATAGCTATTGCAAAAATCCCACATTGTTTTCTAAGCTTAGCTTCATCTAAAATTCCTTCTATTTTCTGCTCATTGTATGTTACAGTTTTTGAAAAATTGTTTGATCAAGATTTTTACCTGAGCATGAAAAAATGTGGGGTTATCTTGGTTTCCCAGAATTGAGGATACACAATACTCATGGCTTCAAGTATTTCATGTTGAGGGAATCTTTCACGAATCTTTGAGGAAAGAGATTTTGCAATTTCCTTCAAATTATCACCAACAAATTTAACAATGCTTGAAAATCTTCCTGGTTAACAGCTACTTCTCTGCTAGAACGCCTGGCTGTCTTACATTAGTACATTTGTATCTCATATCCATGTACATAGATGCATAATTGTCCGCTTGCATTAAACTGTAAATAATTATCAGGATCATTCAAATCAATAATTTTCCACCACATGAAATCATTTGGGCCATCTTGTGTTTGATCTAGATATAGATGATCGAGGGCCAAGCATGTAAGTTTACGTAGATTGGCATATTCATTAATATACATAGTCCTATCTTGGGCTTTCTTCACAAGCTTATTCATCACATCTAACATGGGGAGAAGACTAGTTAAAGTCAATAGTGTCTCTATATTGCTAAACCTATGTAAGAGGTCAGGAGCTTTGTCTACTATGCTATGATGCTTGTACATCACTCCAATCAAAGATTGATATTTTGAAAGAACTCGTTGTGTTAGTCCATGTAGGGAGATCCATCTGGTATTGAAATCCTTGAGAAGCTTGTTTCCTGGTGTTATTCCCTCAACAAAATTTTGAAATTCTGTGAAACATTTAGGACTTCGGCAGAAGTATGTGTGGATCTCGTGGACTAGATTTTTAACTTTTGATACTGTAGGAAACTTGCTAACAATTTTGAATGCTAAATTCTTTTTGTGGGCCATGCAGTGAATGCCAAGCATGTATGGTGCACAAGTAGTTTGTAACTTTGTGCAAAAACTGGTCCTTTGACCTTGCATCACTGCAGCTCCATCAACTTCTACACACACCAAATTTTTCACCACTGTCAACTCATCCATACCTGCAATATCATTCAAAGATTTTTTGACTAGTTCAAAAATATTTTGCGCTGTTGAATTGTTCTTCATTTTATGAACACATAGAAGATGAGCTTAGTGAACATGTTGTTGTACAATATACAAATGCATATAAACCCAAGAATTATTGTCTACCACAGTAACTTCATCTAAAGATAATGCAATGAAATTTGACTCTTTTACTTTATCCTTTAAATCTTCCTTTTCCACTGTAGCAAGATAGTTTGCCCAATCCCATCTAGCGTTTACTAACCAATGTGACAACGAATAGTGAGGAACATTCAAATAAGATAATAAAATAGAATATTCTGGGTAGTCTGTCATAGGACGCGGGCCTCTAGACAAAATATGAAAAACAACACTCATCTGAATAGTTTTTGACAGATTTTCTCCTTCCATTGCTTTTCCAAATTGAGCCTCAAGTGTACCTTTACATGCAACAATGTTCGACATTCTTTTTTCATGCTCTTCATAATCCGCGACATACTTAACATGAAGACATTCTTCCTTTCTGTCTATGATTTGTTTTTCATAAACTTTACCAATATGCTTTTCTATATTGTCAATCTTTAGCTGCAACGTCTTGGATCTTCCACATTTCCAACTACAAATCTTACATTTGGCCAATGTTTCCTTTTCAATATCTTTTGCATTGCCAATCCCCACTGGTACCATGAATGGGTATTTTGACAACCAACCAAGTTGAAAAATCCTTGTCATTTCCCACTCGTCCCCCCTTTTTGTTTTATTTTTCCTTTTCTTGCTACCAACATCATCATCCTCATCCAAGTCAATTATCTCATTCTAGCTAACCGGGCCCAAGGTATCACTTGGAACATCTTCTACGGTATTGCTATCCTGATTTGATACATTTTGATTTAAATCAATGACAATCTCAACTTGACCTTCTGGTGGTGGTGAGGTATTAGGAATGCTACCAATATTTGGTGGAATAACTTTGATGATGTAACTCCGTCTTGACTTGATGGATCAAAAGCTTTGGCAATTGCAAAATAAGACTGTATGGTACGTCTAAGTTTTGGGCGTTTTGATGGCCTCCTAGTCTCTTCACCACCCTAAGGAGCGACAGGAGTCTCTTCACCACCTTGAGGAGCCTGAGGAGCGGCAGGAGTCTCTTCACCACCCTGAGGAGCAGCAGGAGTCTAAGGAGTGGCAGGAGCCTTACCACCCTTAGGAGTGGAAGGAGTCTGAGAAGCGGTAGGAGCCTTACCCTTGCTGCTCGAGTCGTTTGACATATTGATCTTTGATTCACTTGACATATTCATCTCTCACTTTGAATAGAAACTGGAAAAAATGTCTTCTTGTTTAAGGACAAAGAATAATAATATAGATCCCATTACCTACTCAATATCATCTTTAAGACTAAAGCAAGAATGGAAAAGAGATAAAGAAAACTTATTATTATAACTAATAACACTATGAAGAAATGATCACTCACCTTTAGGTCTACGTTTTCGGCTTTGGCTAACTTATGAATAAATGACACTTTCGATTGTATTTATTTCTATTCATGGAATGGATTAATAATAAATCACATATCAAATTCAATACCATGGAATACAATATAATTTTTTTGGATTTTCCTAAACTTAGTCGCTAGTCCTTAGAGTTATATAACCTTGTCGCGGAGTTCTAAATTTTCATAACTTCGCAATTCCCCTACTTGGTTGATGGTTCACTTTGTTGAGTTGCAAGTCTTTCTTGGTCATCTTTCTACTCGGTGGGTAAGAGTTTTTGAAAACTTCAAAACTTCAGAGTTTGGTTCTAACTTCTAAGGTTCACTTTGTTGAAGCAAGAATGGAAAAGAGATAAAGAAAACTTATTATTATAACTAATAACACTATGAAGAAATGATCACTCACCTTTTAAGTCTACGTTTTTGGCTTTCGCTGACTTCCGAATAGAGAAGTAGAACCTCAGAATTGAACAAAATGTGTAAGAATAAATGACATTTTCGATTGTATTTATATCAATCCATGATTCCATATTTGGTGAATTCCGCAGGATTTTTAAATGGTATATTAAAAATTTGGCGAATCCCACGTGCTTATACAACGATACGTTGTAATTTTCAAGGCAAAATGTGTCCTCAAATGTAATTATTTTTTAATGTTATTGGCGAAATAGGTCCTCAAATGAGCAACTTTTTATAAATTTTAATTGGCGAAATAGGTCTTCACAAGCAACTATTTGTAAATTTTAATTGGCAAAATGGGTCTTGATACAATGTTGTTTTAATAGTATTGGCGAATATGTAGGTGTTTTATTAAATGCTTTTGGGATTCTAGGCGAAAATATTAGTTGGTCCAATTGAAACATGTAGTTTGACAATGGCGAATTTGTTGCTTAAACATGCCTCATAGAAAAACTCATTGGTGAATGGACATGCATTGGACCTATACTTTGTAAAATCTGGGCGATTTGGACACCTTGTTCGGAGCGAGAATTCGCTAATTTCAACTTGCCTAATTCCTAGAATTCGCCACTAAAGTTTTCCCTGGTAATTTGAAAAGTCCCTTGGTCTTGATTTGACAATCTAAATTTAATTTTATTTTTTGGCTAAGGAAGATAATTATTGATAACTTGGTTAATGAGATTTGACAACCTAATTTGCTCATTTTAAAAAATTCAAGGCATGGATCAATGACACCTTAGCCAAATGACGACCTTGACAAGATGAACCATGAGAGCACCAAATAGACTATTGATTGATTGGAAGGTGATTGCAAAAAATCATTTCCTACTCAGAGAAGCCAAAGATTGATTGCCTCCCAAGTTTTCCAAATGCTCTTAATGACAAAAGTGCCTTGAATTTCAATTGATTCCCCTCATGGTGAGGAGACTTCCAATATCTAGGCCTTTTCAAGTTGGCCACCTAAAAGGCACATTTGAATTGATATAGAATCCGATGAGAATTTCCCAATCTTCATTTTTCATTCCTATTGAAAATCATGATTTACACTAATTTGCAACTGCGAAAGAGATCCTTTTTTTTGTATTTGTAAGTATATCTCCTATTTTATAGGTCTTCACTCAATTGAAAATTTTATCAAAAGAATTACGGATGGAAAGATAAGAAAAAGGTAAGAGATGATTAAAAAATAATTTATCCTACCCATTCTTTGTATTGCCTTAGCCAAAAGAACTATAAATAAAAAGATAAAGAAAATGTAAAAGATGATTAAATATAATTTTTTCTTTACCATTCTCTTGTATTGTCTTATATATCTATTTTTTAATAAAAAGGATTACTTAAAAACACATCCACGTCAAATAACCTTAGGTTCATGTCTTTCTTATCAAAGTGTACATTACACCTTTTTAAAGATACAACTACTAATTCTCAATTGAATGATTAAAAATTAAATAAAATTAATCTACTGAAATTTATTGAATTACCTTTACCTTTTCAATGAAATTAAAAATTCAAAAAACTTTTTAAAAAACAATATTGAAATCATACCCTTCAATTAAAAAAACAAATTCTAACAATTGACAATTAATGTGTATTACTATGGTTCTACAATTAGTATGGGGTAGTTGCTTCTAATGCTCCACTCATTTGCAGTCAGGTGATCCCGACCAAGTAATATCTCGTGCGATGGAGAGGCTTCAACTTGGATATGGAAAGTACCATTTGCTTCGAAACAACTGCCAACATTTTTCTGTGTATTGCAAAACAGGAGATGCGGCAGAAAGTGGGCAAATACGAGCAATTGTTGTCGAGACAAGATTTTTGCAGTATTTTAAACAAATTTATTAATTAATATCAGTATTATCTATTTATTTATGACCTTTTTTCCAACATAAACTAAACTTGTAAGATATCGATTTGGCAACGTGTGCATGGTAGGACTACGTTGAACATCTGTTTAGTTGCATGTGCATCCTTCCATGACAACATCTACTATATGTCATGCCTGTGGTCTATTAAAACAACTTTTAGGCAATAGAAACATTCCTCACCTCACACCTCAAAAACAAAATTTAAGTGGTAACTAATATCTTTATTTATTATGAATAGATTGAAGCAATAACTATAGGGGAATTGGTTTTGGTTTGTAATTGGAACTTCTATTGCAATGAATAAAATCAACATCATCTTTAGCAATAGGTTCGTCGCAAATCAAATTTCCTTAGGGGCTTCAGTTTGGGTGGCTCTCTCTGTCAAATTTCCTACTAGTTTGCAAAGCATCTTGAACATGATTAACATTCACCTAAGCTATAAGTTGGTTTGTTTGTAACCATTGATATAATTTGGTTAGTCACTATATAACTTGTTAAACAAACACATATTCTTAAATTCTTTCTTGATGGATACAAGATCAACATATGCATGTTCAAATTGGAATTTTGTGCCCATAATGTTTTCAGTTCCCTCTAATGTTCTTGATTTTTTCTCTTTAAGAAAATGTTTTCATCTTGTGTCAATCTAGGCCCAAAGGTCCTTATTGTACCTTACATTTCTAGTTCCTCCTCAAAATTATGTTCCATGCATTTGTAAGGAGTAGTTTCTTGCCACTCAAAAGAATTACCTTAGTTTCTCCTTCCATTCTTTAAACTTGCATAATCATGATCACCATGTTGTCAACATCTTATTTGAGGCTCCCCAGTCACTTGGCTTGACTTCTATATCCCTCTAAAACTTTGGTATGGTTATAATACCCTTAGGAACAAGGGTGTAATCTCCTCAAATGCAATGATTTAGTCAACTGCACGGGCACATATGATTGTTGGAAGTGACCAAACCATTGTAATATCTCCCTGCAAGCTTAATGCAAGGCACAATGGCCAGCTTGGGGGTTGGAAGTGGTGATCTAGATCAACCACATGTCCAACATCTAGTATGAATTGGGAGGACCTGAATGGTCTAAATGGTCAATATGGGATGCATAATTAGACTTTAGTTAGGTCCTAGGGTATCTAGAAACAACCCTCCTCCCAATGCCCTAAAAGTTTAAAGGGACATGAAAAAACACTTTTAAAGCCCCAAAGTTACATTTTTACATGAAATATGCCTCAAGAGCAAGAAAGTACTTCAAATTAAACATATCTATATTTTGTTTTGTTTTTTATGAAACTTGAACTCCTTGTTCACAAGTATGCATAAAAACCATAACTACACATGTAGGCCTTGAAAAAACCATTCCATGGAGCCATAATTTTTTGGCTCTAATGCTAAATGTTATCTTCTCTCATAAAATAGAGTAATATGGACACATGAATGTTAAATATGTATGGGACAAATTCAACAATATAAAACATTCAAAAGAAGTAGGTGCAAAAGATGTTTATTGACATAATTCTTGAATTCCACATGATTTTTGAATAACAATAATAATAACCTCTCAGTGAAACTAAAATAATTCAAATCCTCTAAATATCCTACATTTTAAATTCATCTATCATAATTTGATTTCATTATCTATAGCATGTTTGCATCAATATATCATTCCTACACATAAGAACACTATATCATATAATTATAGGACGTCTTAGAAAAATTCTTAGACATAGGAGAAGCCAAATTCCTTGAGGTTTGATGGTGCTCTCTATATCATGGAGGTCCTCAGAAGGTCCCAAATAGAAGGTAAGGAAACCGTAGACAAGATAAATAGTTTTTTTCTAAAAAAGGAGGTTGAAATATAAATAATCAATTTATTAATTATTCTATTTGTTGATATATATATGTGTGTGTGTGTGTGTGTGTAGTAAAAAGGATAAAAATATATTAATCAGAAAGTTTTAAAAAATACATAGATATTTCTAAACAGTAACATCCACCATGGAAAATAAGATTAGGAAAATCCAAAGAGGTTTTCCACAAAACCACCACCACCAAGAACCTAGAAAAAAACAAAGCTTATGATGAATAAACCATGATCAAAGCTTATTTCATCTTCAAGGAATTGCAGAAGTCTATTTAGCTAGACAATTAACAATAACATTCCATTTTTGAAGAATATGAACAAAAGAAATGGAATCAAAGTAGAAGAATATTGTTGATTTATATGAAGTCTTATTATTTTCAAAATATTGATGCAATCTATTGGATTCTTTTAACGTGGGGTTGACATGGATGGTGGAATATAGGCTTGGTGTTATAAAATTCATGATAACTTCTATGTAGTCTATTTTGAGTCATCATATGTCTAGGTGAAGTTTTCTACTAGTACACAACAACAACAAATTTGAAGAAAAAATTATTAGAAACCATTATATCAGCAAAAACAAATTATTCTAGGCTTGAATCTATGAATGTAAATCTTTTCATGTGAATCTAACATATGTGATTCCATTACTTGTTTAAATATTGACTAGGTCAAGCCAATTCATAATAAACAATTTGGCACAAAGGATTGTACATTTTTATTAAGAAAATTAAATTACTCTTATATGAAATAATTTGCATTATTTTTAAATCAGGGCACTTTCATAGTTAATGCCAATTCAAAATTTGCATTGGATAGTTATGTTTACAATGAAAGAACTCTTGTTAATGCTAAGAGCATGGAAGTAAGAATAGGTAATCACAACTAGCTATAATAGAAAAATAGATGGAAGCTAATATATACTAATGCAACACTAGAAACAAATATATAAACACAATAATGCAAAAGGATGAGCAAACCTCATTTTTGGATTTAGTTTTTTTCCATTACTGCCCTTTTACTCAAAAAGAAAACTGAAGTCGTAATATCACATTTCAAGTAAACAGGTATTTGTGCAATAATTGTTTGGTAGGTTGCATAATGTTAGAAATCCCTACACAGTTTACATTTTAAAACTAGATGAGTTAATTGGACACTGCAAAAAATGTGTCTTAGCTTTGAACAAAGTTTTTTATTTTATTTTTCTAGTGATTTTATATTTATAATTGTTCTTTGTAAGTGAACCATATTGCTAACTAATTACATGTTGAATCTCTCTAATTTCATAGGGAAAATTGGTTCCAAATGCTTTACCATTTTCATCTTGCATCAAGGCCCTTTCTGGTTATGTTCATGGAAAAGGTTTCAAGTTTGGGATCTATTTCAATGTTGGGAATGGAAAGCATATATCTATTTTTTGAAATTGGACAGGCTAGAAGTGACATATCAATTTTCTTATTTGTTGCTAATTTTTTAATTTCATTTAATTTTTTCAGATAATATACTCATTCCAAGCAACAACCAGGTTCCTTATGATATGAGTTAATAGTTACAGATGGATTCATTGAATGGGTTCATCCACTTGTTTAAATTAGAGAGCATACATTGATATTATATTCTCTACCTTTCAAATTCATAGATCCAAAGATATTTAAATAGATATTTAAATTCATTGAGTGACACAACTTTACATAAGATTTATGTTGGGTGTGTTAAAATATAGTTCATATTTTTAACACCCCCCATAAACTTTAATAATTTATCACACAATTTAACTAGATGATGGGGGCCACCTATAACAAATAGGTTTATTAGTTTCCTATGTACAAATGAAGAATATTTAACACTAATGCATTCTTGAAAGAATAAAGGCATTCTTCATAGTTATATCAATAAAGGAAGTGAAGCATTCCCAATTATCTTTGTGATAAAAAACCTTCACATATTTAGAAACGATCAATTTCAACAACGATCTTTGCAATCAATTTCAAAAATGATCTTTACAACCAAAAGCTTCAACAATCTTTGTGATCAATTTCAATAATGATCTTTGCGATCAAATCCTTCACAAATTTAGCAATGATCTTTGTGATCAATGCTACAACTATTCAACAATGATCTTTGCAATCAATACAACTTTTTAGGTTCAACAATGAGTTTTACAATCAATATAACAACCATTCAACAATGATCTTTGCAATTAACAACTTACAACTTTTAGGTTCAATGATGATCTTTGCAATCAATATTATAACCATTAAGCAATGATCTTTGCAATCAATAGTACAACTTTAACAATGATCTTTGGGATCAATATTACAACCATTCAATGATGATCTTTGTGATCAATGGTACTTATTCTGCATATACGAGTTCTCCAACTTTAAATCTCACATATGTGAATGCCCCAACTTCAAATTTTTCACTACATGAATAAAATTCAAGTAGCCTTTATAATAGTCAAAATTCATAGATTAAATTATATGGTTTCTAGGATGATATATGACCTTGCATATTTTTTTATTTTGTTTGACATGAAAATATTTATGTTTGTACAACATTTTGAACATATTTTTGACCTTTTTCCAATTAGATACACCAGTACATCCACAATCCATCTATATACTATATTTTAGAGGTTGTTTCTTCCACTTTTTGTTCCAACACAATTTCTCAAAATGACTCTTCAATCCATAGATACTACAAGGATGAATATCCGAACAAAATTCTTTTTTATGTCCATGCGTATGACAAAGAGAACATTGTATGCATTGTATTTCTTGAGTTAATTTGTTTGAACTTGTAACACCATTTTTATTTCCAATAGCACATCCAAGGCCTTCATTCTTTGGCCTTACTATTGGCTTAATAGTCTCTATAATTCCTTGTCCATATTTTCCAAAAAAAATTCCTTCATATCCTATTCTTTTCATTATCTTAAATCTAACATTCTTTGAAGAACATCCTTTTTAATTATCCTCACAACTAGCAAGATTTGTAGATTCAAAAATATTGTCTTCCTTACATTTTTTTGTCAAAAAAGGCTTTAGCTATATCACATTTATTAAACAATTCATCTAATGAAAAAAAAAATCACCTGTATCACATGACACATTACATAGTATAGGTTTAGACTTTAGACATTGATTTTCCTTTACATAAACTTCAAGTAATTGATTGAACGAAAGATTTTCTTCTCTCAATTTTGATATATCTTCTTTTTGTGACCTATTTTTTGTTTCTAATTCTTTATTTTTTGTTTTAATTTTCTCAAGTTCTTCTTCCAAAGTATTATTTTTACACATTAATTTTTTATTTTCTTTCCTTTCTCTTTTACCAATCTTTCCCATTGGAAAATAATTTTCTTATATGGGTGATCCCACAATAGTGGGTTACAATTCCCTTCACGAAGAAAAATTGCTCGAATTTTAATCACAAATCACTAGTTTGCATCATCTTCAAATTCCTCATGGTTTAGAACTATAGGTGCCCGAAAGTGAAAATTTAGTTAAAAAAATTCAGTTCAATGTCAAGTTTGGCCAAAAAGTGTAACCCACTATTGTGGGATCACCCATATAGTTAAAATTTAATCACAAAAATAAGTACTTATGTAATACCTGATGGTGATTGATTTTGGTAGCTTTTCCACCTTCACTCGTCCATGATTTGAAATGATCTACCAATTAATTTGTACCTTTTCAAACTTAAACTTCAAAAAATATTATAGACTTCATCAAATGTTGTGAAAAGGTTTAGGAAAATTTATGATCATCTTTCTTCTTTGATCAAATATAGATACACCTTCTTCTAAAGCTACAATCTCTTCCCACTTTTCTTTTATCATAATTTATTAAGCCCCACTTAAAATAGTTTCAAAACTCATATCTAAACATATGCATCCTCTTTTAAATATGTACCATTGGCTCCTTACAACAAGATAGCTCCAATTTTAATCCAAAACATCTACTTATTTATCCTCGTATTCAACCAAATTCAAGTAGAAATAATACAATTTTCTCACCTCACAATAAATATAGAGAGGGAGTGTTGATGGCAATGGTAACAGTCAAAAATTCCACACAACCTTAAACTCATTGGAAATACTTTTCAATGTTGTTTCAATCTTTGTTTTATGAATAAAAACGACATTGAGAGAATCTATACACCTAGCACCAAAACACATCCCCTCACAAGAATTGTGATAGAGTAACAACAATTGGTTCCTTGCTTGGTGACTGGATTTTGGATCAACGACCTCCTTCAAACAACGACTCAAATAGTGATCCAAGCTCTGGCTTTTATGCAACGACTTGGGCTTATAAGAAACGGGTGTCTCCACCATCAAATCCTTTTATAGACAATGATTGAATCTTTTGACTAGGAAAACTTCAAAATTTGTGACATAATTTTTAATTCAACGACTTAAAATAGACTATGGCGTTCTTCCTTTGAACTGTAACTTCTTTTGTGCAACAATTTCCAATTGTCTTTGACTAGCGACCTTCGATCAGCCTCACAATTTGCAATAGATTCTCCTCATAATTTACTGCGCTCTTTATCTTGGATGGGAGCCTCCTTTCTTAAAAAAAAAACTATGGTTTATTCTTGAGATTGCATACATCAATCTTTCTTATCTCTAGATTTGTGACCTCCAACTTATCCTTGCTAACTTTTGTGGTGACAATCTTTCTTACAAACTAAGGGTTGTCATATTTACCTTTGGTGGTTTGGACTGCTTTCCCCAATTTCTACCTCTTTTTCCCTCGAGCGGCAACAGAAAAATGCCTATGAATTTTGAAACATAATGACCCTCGTCTGTATCTTTGACTGTAGTAAACCAAAAGTCTGATATGTCTACCTTTGTTAATCTTTAAAACCTGCTTAGATGATTTTGATATAAATAAGTGATCATAGTAGTGAAGTTCTAGTTATAGTTAGGTCCTTTTTTTATTGATGTGTGTTTAAGATGTAAATAAATTGTACTCCAATATTTCTTGTGGACCAATTATTTAAGTATACTTGATTAGGGTATATTTTGTATCAAATTACAAATACCTAGCAATAATGAGAGATGCACTTGTCAAAACAGTGTGTCCTATTTTTTAGGATGTGTGAATTGTAACACTTTGAGATATTTATAGTGTACACCATACAATTACTCCTAGATATAAAACTAAGTTTTCCGGTTAATGACATGTTGATACTTAGACATGTTCTTGTAGAGGAAGAGACCATCCTGTTACGTGGCTAAGAAAAGTTGCAAATAGCTAGAGGGCAACACAAGACATTAACAATAGTTGGATTAGTTGATAAGCTCAATTATAATTCCATGGATTTCTATAGTGCTTTACAATCACTCTTTTATGGTATACTAATTATTTTGTGCATGGATGTTTAAATGGTGAAGATTTTTTACAAAATATCTTCTTGAGTAGATAAGAACAAAAAATGGATAGATTATGTAGGACCAAGTTTATGGAATGGTGAGGACTTCCAATTATAGAGAGATATTGTGATTGATTTTAGGCTATAAAAACTAGGTTATAGATGAAAGCTTGAAGTTGGTTTTATTGAAATTATGCATTACGAAAACATACCTTTTTTTTCTTTTGCTACTATAGATTTGAATGATTTTAAGCCACTTGGATTGTCAGCAGCATGCCTTCAATCAACAAACATGTTCGACAAAAGGAGCTTTCAAGAATAGGGAAAAATTCTCTTCGGTGTTGGTGTAATTTTTCTAGATTCCCGAATTATGTTAGAAAACTCCTTACCTCAGAGTGGAATTATGTTGCCTCTACTAATGCTAGTTAATGGTGTTTGTGTTTGGACTTGGACTGGAACCTTAACCTTAGACTTATGTTTTTGGTTGAGGGATATATTTTGAAGCGGGAAATTTTAAATTTATTTCCATTGGATTTTAAATATGGGAATCCTTTGTCTATGTCTTGCTACATGTTGATGTGAATGTTGACTCTAGACCTAGGGGTATGAGGCTATGTTCTAGATGGGACCGATGAGTTGTGTATTGGGCTACGTTGCTAGCATGGCTCCTCCACATTCATCTTGTTCATGTGAAGGTGGAGGTGCCTTGCCACATTTATGGTAATTATGACGAGTGTACTCACTGGATCTTTGAAAAGACTTGTATGATCATCTTCCATCTTGCTAAAAAAGTGACGAGTTTAACTATGATTGCGATTGTGATAGCTAACATAATCAAATCCTTTCAAAGGTCTACACATGGCATAGTTTCTTTTACTTTTTGCCATTCCACGGGACATTTGTATGAGGTCTACGAAAGTGCGGAAAAGTCCAGCATATATCATCTTCCATATTTGATAAGACTTGTATGATCATCTACCATCTTTCTCAGAAATCTTTGAGTTTAGCTATGATCATGATTCTGATAGTTGGCATATTCAATTCCATTCAGAGTTCCTGGTGTAGGAGCACATTGTGCACTGTATGCCTCAAATAGGCAATTTTATGAAATTTGTATTTTCACCATGAAAACATGTATAAAGGTCATGTGAAGGCATATCCCAATGTATTTGAGTCTCCATTAGGTCTCTAGGTGGTCAATTAAGTAAGTTTGCAAAAATGTCATTTTACTGCAAAAGATGCAAAAGTGCAAAATTGCAAGAAATTGCAAAATTGAAAGAGGAAGATGAAGAGTCATAGGTGAAACAAGAAGGTTTGAACATTGGAAGTTGAAGAGGTAGTCAAGAAAACTGATGAAAACATCTTTATAAGCAATGTAAGGGTGAGAAAAACTCATAACTTTGTATCTTGAGTCAGATTTTGTAATAAAAATATCTTGATTTGCTACATAGTAGTGTTTTCACTGTCATTTTAAGGCCTTGTACGGCTTGAATAACTCCACCAAGCTTTGTTAGCTATTGATTTTAGTTGAATAGTGTGTAATCCTGCAAATTAAGTTGATTTGTGAGTAACTTGTTGAATATATAGTGTGTTTGAATCCTCTTTCTACAAACTATTTTGTAAACCCAATACAAGGGTTTTGAGAGTCTAGTGAAGATTTTATCTACCATCCCATCGATTTAGGCTTAGTAGATTGGTGGGATGGGTTATTAAAGAATGTATTAAATAGTTTTTTTGTGTTATGAGTGTGTGTGCAGATGTAGGAAGGGGAAAAATATAGAGTTTGGTTTCTGCTCTCTCAGAAATTATAGAGTTTTCCTTGAAATTTGATGGCTCCAAGGTGGAATATGATGAAAATGCATTCAAGGAGGATGGGAAATGATTCCTAGAGATTTATTAGACCTATCCCAAGGTAATTGAAGTTGTGGAAAGCTGATTGAAGGTTTGAAATACATCTTTTCAATAAACCCTCATTGATTTGAGCCTAGGGAAGTCAAAATCAAGGGTTTGAGATTTGTGGCCTTTGGAAAGGCTTAAGGGGTCAAAAGTTTGTAGATTTTGATGTTTTAGAACATGATACAAGACTTTTTATGGTGATTGGATGTTTTGGAGTTGATTTACTAGCACTTGCTTTGTATTTTAGGCCTAATTGGGGCTCTTTTGGTGGAAAACATTCAATTGTTCTGACATATTTTTCAAAACAACACCATCAAAGATTTTGATATGTTAAAATTGGTCAAAATGGGTTCCTGAATATGTATTTGGTTTCTGGAGATTCAAAATGGTTTAAGAATTATACTCGGTTTAGTCATGTTGGACTACTATTAGGAAAATTGGTCTTTGTGTGCATGGAATGGAGAAACTAAAGAGTTTGAGTTATAAATGAGTGTTTTTGTTTTGAACCTATCAAATAATGATGTTTAAAAGTGTTTTGGGGTCTGATGTGAGTTTGGACACTTGATTGGGTGGTTTGGTGAATTGAAACCAAGAAGAATCTTGTCACATTGTAGTGAATTTTTGAAGAAAAGTGACTTGGGTAAGTTGCTTGGATGAGTTGATTGATTCAAAGTTTTCTTAGTGGGTTTTTGCTTTGTTTCAGTGAAATCAGAGATGTTTAAGGTTTGTACCAGCAAAGAAGCAAGATTTGTTGAATTGATTTCTTTTTGCCATATGGAAACAAGTGGAAAATGAAGGGATTTTGTTGAAAGATAAGTGAAGTTTTAGTGATTGTTCAGAGATCTTCTCAAGTTTTTTGTTTTGGTTCATGAGTAAGGGTGATCCCACAATAGTGGTTTACAGTTTTGGCCAAACTGGACACTGAAATTATTTTTTTAAACTAAATCTTCACATTCGGGCACCTATAGCGGCTAAACTGTGAAGAATTTGAAGATGATGCAAACTAGAGTCTCGTCACATTTTGTCTGTAGATTCTAAAAATATTTTTTTCAAAATTTTTGGAATTAGATTCCACTTATTTTTCCATCTCCCACGAAAACTGGTTTTTTTCAAAAAACAACATTTTTAAAAAGTGACGCACACCATATAATGCATAAAAATTTTTCCATGAAGGATAAAATTCTAATTCTTTCGAATTTAGATTTGTAACTCCGATATATAGTGCTTCCACTTGGTTAGATAGTTTTTTATTGAATATCTTTTCTTTAATCAAGTTTCAAAGTCAAATCAATTACAATTCAGACAGCGCGAGTATAACGCATAACTTTTTTTGTATATATTGAAATTCAATTTTTTTTTATTGGATCAAGGACTTAATGTCTGGTGCACTCATTTTAAATTTTTTTTTTTGATAATGCACTTTATTTTTCCACATGTGTAGAACAAAGATCTTCATTTTCGATGAAAAACCTATGTTTAATAAAACTAAAATATCAAATATATAATAAAACCAAAACATATTAAAATTATATTCGTTGGATGGCTGTTACGAGGACTACTTGATTCCGGTTGGGTTTGTGAATATTCCTCCATTTTATCCTCAAACCAAGGTCAGGTGCCAAAATTCTTTTTTTTGTTTAAGGGAGGGTGAGGAATAAAGGGGGTTCGAACGAACCCCTAGGGGTTCGAGTGAACCACTAGGGGTTCGCTCGAACCAGGGTTCATTCGAACCCCACTTCTATAAGGGGTTTTGATGGCTTTTTTTGTGAGAAAGTATTAAGAGGGTTTGGCCGAACCTAGGTTCTACCGAACCCCTAATAGGTTCATACGAACCCCTAAAATCAAGTTTTTTGCCATGTATTCATTTTTTGTGAGTTTTCCTTCCTCACTTCAATTGTAAACCACTATTGTGGCTTCACTCATAACCTTGAAGTTTGTTGAAGTGTGTAGATGCTTTGCATCAATTCTACACATGGCGTTATTTCTTTGGTTTGCTGCCATTCTGCGGGACATTTGTTTGAGGTTTGTGAAAGTGAGGAAAAGGAGCTAGAATCATTTTTCATCTTTGAAATGACTTGTATGATTATCTTCTATCTTACATCTAGAAAGCTTTGATTTTAACTATGACTATGATTGTGATTGTTGGCATAAGGCTAACCTCATCCATCTTAATTACGCATACCACTGACATTATGAGAAATGATTGAATATTTATTTGGAGGATGCTATGTAATAATTAAAATTACTCTTGGAAGGGGTTATGTGATTATTATTATTACTTTTACACAAATTTTTATTATATTTCTTTTGCTTACACTCATTGCTTAGCTCCCTGGTTTTTTTGTAAGTTTTCGAGAAGGATGGCTATCTTCCTGCAAACTCTACTCTTTTATTGATATAAGATGGGTGGGGATAGAGTTTTATCTAAACCTAGTTCTTGTGATGAGTTCTCCACTTATGCCACTGTTCACATATTTGTTGTGAAGGAGGGGTTGCTCCTTTCCTGGAGTGCCTTAAGGGACATGACGAGAGTCTTTCCATTCAGTTCGCCTATTCCTTAGACTAAAGGGATGAAAAATTTGGCAATATTTCCTTTGAGGTCGATGAAGATGTAATTGTGCAAGCGCCTAGTATAAACACGAAAGGGAAAAAATGGAAAAATACATAGAAAAGCGGTGGAAAATGACAGCTTGACCCTTTTTTTCAAAGAAGGTGAATAGCCCACCAAACTGCAAGGTGGATTTGACAGGGAAAAACTTCATCTACCATGGGAAAAACTTCAAAGTAACTTATTAACTCACAATCATAACTGTATTCAAGGTACTCCTATTCTAGGAGATGCAAACCATGTGGCTACCCGATTTAGGAATATCAGAGATGGCTTCAGTTGGATTTTGTCTAATATTTATGCGCCCAACAATAAAACTGCTAGAAGGAATTTTTGGAAGAAACTTGAGTTTTTCAGGTCCCGCTTTCCGAATGAGAATTGGATCATCATGGGGGATTTTAACACACCCTTGCTGGAATCTGAAAAAATTTGGTGGATCTCAGATTTAGTTGGATAGTAAGTTGGATTTAATGCATTTTATCAATTCCCAATGCTTGCATGATATGGACCTCAAAGGGGCCACCTACACCTGGTCTAATAGGAGTGCTGGGAATGATCTCATTCAGGTTAGGCTTGACAAAGCTCTAATTTCGGATAATTGGTTGAAGGACTATTGTTGTTTGTTAAATTCCCTCTCTAGAATTGGCTTAGATCATTTCCCTATAAGTTTTATGGCTGATTTTGTGTTAGGTAAGAGGAATTTTCCTTTCAGATTTGAGAAAATGTGGCTATCTCATCCTAAAATTTCTAATTGCATTCATGAGTGGTGGAACATAAATGTTAGTGGTACTGCCATGTTTAGAGTGCTAAGAAACTTGGTGAAGTCAAATCTAGGATCGGGACTTGGAACAAGGAGGTTTTTGGGGATATTTTTGAGTCAAAAGCTTCCATTCAACAGGACTTAAGGGATATTCAGGACTGTATCTAGAGAGTTGGTTATGTTGGGGATATCCTCCTGAAGGAAAATGAAATTCTCTCTAAATATCATAATATTATCTTGAAGGAAGAGGATTATTGGAAACAGAGATCTAGATGTGCTTGGCTTGCTGTTGGGGATAAGAACACCAGATTTTTTCATTTGACTACCATGAAACATAGGGCTTCTAATCAAATTTCCTATATTATGAAAGATGGGGTCAAAATTGAGAGAAAGGAAGAGATTAGAGGTGAAGCTATTCAGTTCTTTGCTAACGTTCTTTCAGCGGGTGAAGACTTGAATGTGGAGGCTCATAACACCCTTATTGAGGCCATTCCTAATGCCTTGGATAATCAACATAATAAGCTATTGACGACTATCCCTTCAAACGATGAGGTTAGGAAGGCTGTATTCTCTTTTGAAGGTAATAAGGCCCTTGGCCCATACGGTTTCCCAATGTTCTTCTTCCAAGTCTTTGGGGAAATTGTTGCTGATGATATAACGAATGTTGTTAAAGAATTCTTTAGGGCTAGGAAACTGCTGAAAGAGCTTAATGCTACCTTCATTGTCCTGATACCTAAATTCCCTAGAGCTAACTCTTTTGATTCTTTCCGTCCTATTAGCTTATGCAACTCATTTTACAAGATTATATCTAAAGTGATCACTTCTAGGTTGTTTGGGGTTCTCCCTTTGCTGATCTCTCCCTAGCAGAGTGGTTTTGTTCCAGGCAGACAAATTTTGGACTCAAATAATTACGGTTCATGAGAATATCTACTCCCTCAAAGTTTCGAAAAACCAAGGCTTCTTACTTAAACTAGACATGGCTAAGGCCTATGATAGGATGGACTGGATATTCTTGATTAAAGTCTTACAAGCTTTTGGGTTTTCTGAAAGATTTCTCCAATTGATATGGGAATTGATCTCTACCACGAGCACCTCGGTGATTATAAATGGATCTCCTTCCCACTTCTTAAAAGTGTCAAGAGGGGTCAGACAAGGGGATCCTGTCTCCCCTATTTTTTTCACCCTTGTGGCTGAAAGCTTAGGGGGGATTATGCATAAAAAAGTGAATGAAGGCAACCTGAAAGGTCTAAAACCCTCCTCAGAAAATCTGGTCTGTTCACACCAGCAGTTTGTGGATGACACGATGCTGATGGGAAGTGCTACTGTTGGTGGAGCCCGGGCTTTAAAGAGTTGTCTTGTTCTTTACAAGGAGGGCTCGGGGCAAAAGATCAATAGGACTAAAAGTTCTCTCTATTTTTTTAATACCCCTGAGCACAGACATAGTAAGATTGCTAATATCATTGGTTGTGGTGTTCATCCCCTTCCTTCTACTTATTTGTGCCTTCCCATAGGGTCCAAACCTTCAGACTCCTTCTGGGCTTCTCTAGTCAATAGATTCAATAGGAAGTTAGCTGGTTGGAAAGGCACCCTTTTGAGTCAAGCCAATAAAGTTCTGTTACTTAAGGATTCTCTACAGAATCTACCCATTTATGCTCTCAGTTTGTTCAAGATTCCTGCTAAGTTCGCTGATATTATTGAAAAGATTTAGAAAAGGTTCCTCTGGTCGGGGGTGGGGGAGAAGAAGAGAATTTCGTTGGTGGCTTGGAAGAGAGTGTATAGACCCAAGAAGCTTGGAGGCCTTGGCCTTAGAAGCATCAGAGTGTTTAATAAAGCACTCCTGGCTAAGCAAGTTTGGAGAACTTTTGTGGACATTCGAGAGTGGAACTCTATTTGGCGTAGCAAATACTTGAGGGAGGTTAATTCCCTTCAAGCTTTCCTCAACTCTCAGAACCTTCCCTCTGGTTCCTTTCTTTGGAACAATACCATTAAAGCTAGAGACCTGGTTGGTAAAGAAGCTTTCTGGAAGGTGGGTGATGGGCAGAAAATTCAGTTCTGGGAAGATAAGTGGATTGGAAAGGAGCGTCTGTGTAATAATCCTATCTAGAGTATCTATATGGAGGACTGCAAGTCCAGGTTTAGCTGGTTGGTTGGGGATTATTGGAGGAATGATCAGTGGGTTGAGATATTTGCTATCAGTCAGGATCTTCAACCTTTGTAGGTTCTTCTTAGCTCTATTAAGATTAATTCTCAAGGGAGGGAGGACACTCTGATCTGGAAGCTTTTTCCCTCTGGTACCTAATATGTCTCTTTTGTTGTGGCCTCTTGTTACTCCGACGTTGATGTCCATGCTTTGGATAAGGTGTGGGCGAACAACCTTACTCTGAAAGTTAATTTGTTTGCCTGGATCCTTCTTCAGAATAAGCAACTTACTAATGGTAATCTTCATAAGAGGGGGTTTTCCTTTCCTAACAGGTGTTATTTGTGTTGTGCTGAGGCTGAGACCTCTTCACATATGTTTCTTCTTTGTCCATTTTCTCATGCCATATGGTGTAGGATTCTTCGAATGTGGGATCTCAGCTGGGTTTTTCCTGGAACTATTGCGGATTTTTATAACCAATGGAAGGCCCCCTCAAATAATTGGGCCTTGAATCTACTATGGACTTATATATTTCCTCACCTTGTTTGGGGTATATGGAAAGAACACAATAACATTATATTTAGAGATGCTGCTGTCTCAAAGGAAGTGGTGTTTGGTAAGATTACTAGAGTTGTGGGTGAAAACTTTAATCTGCTTAACAAGAAGTTGAAAGGAAAACATAACTTGTCAGTATACAGGAGTATGATTGTAGAATTGTGGGAGCCTGGAAGATCAATGTGGATATGTTCAATATGTCTAAAAGTATTAAGGACCCTAGAGAGGGCATATGCTGGAGTCTTCCCCCCCTAGCTGGGTCAAAATCAATTTTGATGGCGTGGCCAAGGGAAATCCTAGGCTTGTCAGGAGTGGAGGGGTGATAAGGGATGAAAATGGTGATTTTATTGCAGCTGTTGCGGTTCCTTTAGGCACTCAGACCAACCATGTGGCTGGAGCCTTGGGTGTTTTCTAGACATTGAAATTGGCTAGCCAAGTAAAAAGTATAAATACATTTGGATTGAAGGGGACTCGAACAATATCATCCAATGCTTAAAGGGTCGCTAGAAACCCTCATGGTCAATACAAAATTGGATTGATCTCTCTAAGGAAATAATTAATACCTTTGAGAAAAGTTTCATAAAGCATGTCTATCGCGAGATAAACACAGTGTCAGATTTCTTCACCAACAAAGGTGTCAAGGCTCCGAGTAAGGTGATTTGGTAGGGGCAGGATGAGTTGGAGGCTGACGTCAAAGCTCTGATGACGTATGATCGTACCCACGGGCAGGTGCAATTTCCCATTCTTTCGAATGATGGCTGAGTGTCCTCCCCTATAGTCTCAGGACTGTGATTTAATTATTATTTTGAGTTGGCCGAGGGATAATTATCTCATCCCCCGGTTGCATGTGATTTATTTCGCATGCTTTCTGGGCATTTTAGTTGTTTGTTTCCACAGGGTTCTGGACTATTCCTTTCTTGCTGGCGGAATGATGGGTGGAGAAAGTCGCAGAGTGGAACCGATTAGCAACGTGTAGTTGAAAAGCAATTCTAAGCTATGGAAGAAGCTAGAGAATGGTGGCATTACTGTTTACATTGAAAAGCTCCATGGCTAGGACCCAGAGGTTATGAGAGTTTTTGAGAAAGATTGGCATAATGGTGAGATTAACCTATTTAGTAGACATGTTATTATCAACGAACAGTTGATTGCTGAGGTTACTAGTCTATCTACGGAGGGCATAAAATTCTATAGGGATAGGAAGCAGTCTGATGAAGCGATTAGCAAGTTCCCCAAGTCGGAGGCGGAGAAGGAGGAATTATGTAGAACCTCCAGAAGCTACTTCGACACAAATAGTATTGTTTCTCATTAGAGGAGGGTTTTGAATGTGTTGATGGAGTATGTCACTTTGGATGGGCGTTATACCAAAGTCTTTGGGTATCACTTCATCTTGCTGAATCATTTCAAGCACCAGGTTAGGATTTCGTTTCCTTTTTATTTGGCTTCTTCTCTGAATACTAGTCTGAAAAACCATAGACACAGCCCTATTAGGTATCCTATCTTTCATGAAGGTTTGCTTGTCCTCATTTATGATCATTTTAAAGCTATGTCGGCTCTGCCTCCCCAATTGCCTAAGGTCAGGGTTGATGACAAGGACAAGAGTAAACCTAGGGAATCTGCTCTGAAAAAGGGTAAGAGAAAAATGTTGGAGGACCCTATGATGTTAATGAAGAGGAAATGCCTTCGGAGTCGTTGTCTAGGAGTACTCCAGCTATCCTGCGACGAACATAGAAGAGAGATCCCACTTCCCTATGGACCTCAAGGTAGGGGATCATTATTTTAAGGAGGAACGGGAATTTCCCACTGATGTGGATAATTTTAGGCTCATGAGATGGGCATTTTTTGAAATCAAGGAAATTAAGTTTTTTCAAAGAGCCATGAGTAGCAAATTGGAGAAAGCCATGGAGGACAATAACAGAGGCAGTGGAAGTGGTCGGGCTACTGGGTTGTGGACGGAAGAGGAGAAGAAGTATATGGTGGAATTCCTTAGGAAAAAGGTGGAGGAATTACAAGATTTTAAAGGCAATCACGATGGTAAGCAGGTGGATATGGAGGAACAGTTGAGGAACATTAAAATTTTGCTCCACAAAGTGTTGATCATGAACCATAAAATATTAAAATCAACCACACAAACCATGAACACCATGGTGGAAAATCTGGAAAAAGCCCATCAGGTTAAAACTGTTGTTTTTCTCGACTTGGACAATGAGGAAGAGCCACTGGATAGTGGGAGACCGAGCAAAAGGACCAAAGATAATTTGAAAAGGAAGGTTGACCAAGCGTTGGTCAACATCCAGGAGATCAAGAAGTCTGCACTCAACATGAACAATCTGGAGTAGGAAGCGGCATAGATTCTTCAGAACTTGGCCTAGTGGCCGGTTGTTTTGTGGTTTTCTGTCAGTTTTTCATCATTACTGCCCTGGTTTTCTTCTGTGTATCTCTTTGTGGGAAGTGTCCTATTTTATGTCTGTACTCGGTTAATGTTCTATCTTAAGCTTTCTTACTGTTAAAGGTTTTGGGTTTCCTCTAAAACTTGTTTGTTCCATAATCAAAAACTTATTAACTCCCATTTTGTTGATGATAGTATATTTTTCTTGCAAAATTCTAAGGAAGAATTAAACAATACCTTGGGAATTTTGAACTTGTATTGTGTTGTTTCAGGTTCTCAATCAACTCATACTAAGATTGAATTTCTTATGTGTCAACTTGGTACTAACCCTCACTATATTCCCAAGGATTGGAAACAAATCAAACATGAAGAGATAACTAGATATTTGGGTATTCCTTTTGGGTTGGGTCTCTCTTGGTGATATGTGGGGTTGATTTTATTTAAGAATAAGTTTTTTAGTTGGGGCAAAAAATTCTTATCCCTAGCTAGAAAAGTTCATGTTGCTATTAGAATACTCATTGATAACCATGTACATACTACTCATCATGTTGGATGCCTTTGAAGCAAGGTTATGAAGAGTTAAACAAAATTATTTAAAAAATTTTGTGGTCAAAGTGAAATGGTAATGCTAGATTTATTGCTTCTTCTTGTTTTTAGTGCATTCAACCAAGATGTAAAGGAGGCCTTGGACTTATTGATCCTATAACCCAAGGACTATATCTTGTTGCTAAATGGATCATTAGAGCTACTAGTGGAGATGAGCCATGGAAAATTTTAGTTCATCATCAAATCATGGAGCTTCGATTAAAAAGAAGTGGCAAGATGTTAATTGGTTAGATAAAATGATTTTGTCTCCTTTTATTAAAATCAGGACTTCATTTCCTCTTCAATCGATTTGGAAAGCATGGCAAAGAGTTTGTGATTTTTTAAAATGGAATGACTCTTCATTGCAACATGGTTTCAATTTTGCTTCATCTTCAATATGGTGGAATAAATTGATAAACTATCACGATCAACCATTACCTATTAGTTTTCCAAGACATGCTCATTATTTTTTCAAAAAGGGGTTCATCAATTTTAAGATATTTGGGACTTTAATGTTTTTGATTGGTCCCCATGGACAAGTATAAAGAAACAGTTTGGACTAAGTAATAAGCACAAGTAGTTCTTGATTTTTGTTCAATCATTAGTTCCTATTGATCTATCTTTGAAACTTTCGACTCCAAGTATGTGTAATTTGTTTTAGGACTAGAAAATGTTGTCCTTCAATTGTTTTAATCATTTTCCTCTAAAGAAGGTTTATTTTTCAATCTATTCTAGTTGACCTCTTACTCCTCATCTAAACCAAAAATGGAAATGTAGATTTAGCTCTAAATTTTGGTCTAAAATGAGTACTCAAATGTGGAAATCTAAAGTTGATTTTGATACTCAAGTGTTGGCTTGGAAAAAAATCTACATTGCAAGCTACCTATCGGGGATAGGTTGAAATGTATTATGGTTCAACTATTCAAGTGTCCTTTTTGCCAAAATGTTAAAATTATGAAACTTATCTTCTAGGATTGCTTATATGTCAAGAAACAATGGGTTGATGTGTTTAAAGACTTCTTTGTGGTTTTTAATCATGATTTAAATTGGAAGCAAACAATTTTGGGTTTTGGCACACAAAATGACATGATTGTTGATTCTATTAGACAAGTTATTTTAAAACATATATGGAAAAATAGATTTTTTGTATTTTCTAGCAACTGTCATCAAGTAACTGGAACTCTAAGACTTTACTCGAACATATTTCTTCAAACGGTTTTCTAGTTTTCACAGCTCAATGTTTTTGTGCAAGAGGAATGGTAAAGTCATGGATCAACTTCAACAAGTTAAGGAACAAGTTTTGAAATTTTAGTTCGATGACAATTTTAACCAATGTAAAATTATTTTGCAGTTCATGCAATTGTTGTTTTTTTCTTTCAACCTCTATGGTTGTGTTTTTATTGACTGTATATTTTTCTATCAGCTACCTATTGGTAGCTTCATTCTTGTAATGCTTTGATTCAATATATAAAAGAAGAAGAATATTTTTCACCACAACAACAATGCTTGTTTAAATAAGCAACTTATTTTATAAATGACACACTTATAGTGGATAGTTATGATATTTTATTTGAAACAAAGAATTATTCATTTCACTTGTTAATAAATGTGCTTAAATGTTATTTTTATATAGTATTGATAGGTTCCCTTGTGTTCAAGTATGGGTCCATCTTGACCAAATTTTGGTTTTTTTATTTATTTACATGATAGACTAATTATTTATAATATATAGTATAAATAAGTGGCAAGACTGAATATTATAAGCACAAGTGCTATACCAACAATTGGACCCCTTTCAACTATTGGCCCCTCCCTTATTAAACAAAATAGTATGTCTCATAAAATCCAGTACAACATTATTCTAAAGAGCAAAACTTAAAATGGCTTCTTTCCAACATAAAACATGATAAAAATAACAAGAAAATAATTAAAAATAACATTCTTTTTTTATGCCCACGAACAATCATAGAAAATGTGCTTCAAACTTTCATAATGCTGACAAAATGGACATTTAACCGACTGAACCATCATACATCTCAACCTATCACCAATGGGCAATTTGAAGTGGAAGACTTTCCAAGGTAGAATTTGAGCATTAGCTTCAACTTTAAACCTTCATTTGAACTTTGAGCACTTAGTTTTCTTCATGTCTTTTCTTGAAACCTACATTTTAAATTTTTTTATTCAATTGAAGATTTAAGGACAGAGTCCACAGGAGACTCAACCACAATATAATTAATTAGTATATATGTAATCAACCACAATCCCTCTCATGCTGGGGATATTTTCTATAAATGACCCATTTGTCATGACCCATAATGCATATTTTTTAATAGATTCTACGTTTGCTCCATGTCATAACATTTTTTTTTAGTTAATGAAATTCACAATATATTATTTAATAGATTCTACATTTGCTTGGTGTCATAACATTAATATTTTTTAATTAATAAAATTCACTGCATATTTTTAAATTGATTTTATATTCTTCCTTGTCATAACATTAATTTTTTTAATTAATAAAATCCACAACATATTTCTTAATAGATTCTATATTTGCTCCATATCATAACATTATTTTTTTGAATTAATAAAATTCACAAACATAATTGTATCTACACTCGATTAAGAAATATTTTTTCATTTTTTCTTTAAACTATTTCAAAGATAGGATATTGAAAGAAGAAGAAATCTCTTTTATATAAATTAATACTAAACATCTTTATTTTTCTTTATCAATTTAAAATTTATTTTAATATATTTTTCAATACTTAAACTTGTATGTAAATTAAATAATTTTTACATATACTGGTTTAAATACCTTCGAATAATTTGTTTTCACTTTAAAAAGAAATATATATTTCTTTATGACTTGATTTTATGTTACTTCTTTCAGCCTTTCCTTTCTGATGACTACTGTTTGCTTGTTTAAAACTCTTACTTTGTACAGTATAAAATTAAAAAACACATACAAAAATATAATCACATTCAATTGGCCGAAATGTGACGACTTCATTTATTAAAACAGTGTGCTTAAAAATATGAAGCGAGCGTAACTTGGAAATATATTCCCAAAATTATCCCCACTAATGAAGAGATTTTGTTATCGCCAAAAACTTTCAGAGAAGTTCATGGTGTCAGCGAAACAAAAATTTCCATAGCCTTGGAACCCCAAAGTCTAACGAGCTCCTTCTAAACCATTGAAAAACTTCTGAAACATACAGACCACCTGTGTGAATCCTTCAACAATAGCCCGTACTTGTCCACTTTCTGCTGCTACATTCCCTGTTTTGCAATACACAGCAAAATGCTCACAGTTGTTTCCAAGCAAATGGTACTTTCCGAATCCATCTCGAAGCTTCTCCATTGCACGAGATATTACTTTGTCGGGATCACCTGACTGCAAATGAGTGTACGTTCCCGCTGGAGCTTTCGTACCAAATACACCATATTCGTAACGATGGACGTTGCCTCCGAGCCTGAAGCAATCAATGCATGTCATTATCACTCCACTTCTTTCTATTCCCTGTCCGCATTGAGGACAAGCAATCATATACGGACTCGAACTTGAGATGGATCCCAACAATTTTGCGAGAAATCCTCCTTTGCCTCTTATGCCGTCGTTGGTAAAATGAATTACTCTGTTCTCTCCAACATAAATGCCTTGACAAACAACCAAGGAAGCAACATGCTCGTGAAATGTTATTTCGTGGGAAATAAATCTGAAAACTAAAGTGGAAGTTGAAAGAGTGTACCATGGTGTGAGTAGGCAGTCCGCATCCGAAACGTGTAAATGTGGTCGCCAGCTTTGATCCCATACCTGTTATCCAAGGCCTCATCCTCGTCTCCACCTCTGCTAAATAAATCCGTCACCATCTTCATAATGACTTTGCTGAGTGCACCCATGGCCATCGTTGTAATGCCTCTGCTAAGTAAACCCATCACCGCCATCATGATGCCTCTGCCCTGCTAAACCACAGTAATACCATTAATTGACACTATTTTAAAATAAGTATATCAACAGTGGTGAAAATAATTCCTTCCAAATATGTTCATGAACCAGGTCTCTAACTCGGTATTTCAGATTAGTTGCAATACAGATATACAGATACAGACACGCTTAGCACTCGTACTTGTTGCCAGATGAAATAGGTACTATTGGAATGGTCTGTTCGCTACAAGTAGAGCTTAACCATTAGAGGAATAGAGTGTACCTGCCAGACTCTATCTACCTATTCTTTCAGCAGCCGATTTTACAGTGGAAGGCTATCAATGACAACCGTTTTTTATAGATGGCCATCTACTGACGCAGCTAAATAAAATAAACCAGTTAATGCTCATAAATTAATGATCTTATTAATTTAGTTTTTTTTTTTTTTTTGAAGTGACAGGTAAGCAGTGGGACTCCAGTCAGACGCCGCCCTAATAAACAGAATATTAAAATATTTTATTTCTAAGCAAACACAATCCTTCCCACGCCAGAGAAATTTTGTACGATCAATCGCCATGAATGTATATTATATATAATCGCCAGGTTTGATTCCATAGGTGTTAGCCATTAATGATCTTATTAATTTAGTCTGTATTTGACGTGACTGGTGAGCAGTGGGACTCCAGTCTGACGCCACCCTAATAAACAAGATATTAAAATATTTTATTTCTAAGCAAACACAACCTTCCAACGCCGGAGAAATTATGTACAATCAATGCAAAATTTATATAAAATTTTCAAATAGCTTCCAGCACCCCATTCCAAGTAGTAGTACTTTTACCTTTAAAGAGGTGTGTAATGAATAGGGAGAGGGCCCAGAGTGTTGCACCTAACTTCGCGCTTCTAATTATCCTACGTCGAAATTTCAAATCACTCCCACTTTTTTACAGCAGCTTACTTGGCAAGTTCTCTGCTTATAACTAAGGTTTCAGGGTCACATCATCAAATATGATGCCACATCACATGCGTTTTTGTCAAGGTGTCCAAAAAGGCCCCAAAAATAGTGAGACCAATTCGTGCATTACATCATGAGTGCTGATGATGGTATCACATGATTGGTTGCTTTTTAGATCAAAAGCATACATTTTGTTTAATTATGGGTAGTCAAATCACAACTATTGGACATTATATAAACGTATCATTGAGTATTATATGTATGATTGGGTTTACTATTGGGCCCCTCTCCTACCTCGATAAGAAAGGAAGGAAAGGAAAGGTCCTTTTTAAGTCCACGATACCATGAGTATATGGGACTCCTCGTACTCCCCCAAATATGGGGGAGGCACCTAACTCGTGCTCCACAATACGAGGCCCTCGTACTCCCCCAATATGGGGGAGGCACCTAACTCGTGCTCCACAATACGAGGTGTACATACCCTACCCCCTGCAGGATTTGAACTTGTGACCTCCCTGTCAAGAGCACAAGTTCTCCACCATTAGGCCCACTCAGCTGTACACAAAGGAACCTATTGTGGATGTGTTTTTTATTAATCTTTTTATATAAGACAGTACATCGAAGGAACAGAGAATGGTAAAAAAATAAATTAATTTTTAATCATCTTTTCGATTTTATTTCTTTTATCTCTTCATTAATTATTTTCACTAGGGTAGTAAGAGAATAGGTAGGATGAATTTTTTTTTAACTATATTTAAACAATTCAAAAAAGATTACATGGAAGATGGTAGTCAGCAGGCTGTCAAAAAAATAAAAGAAACTATTATACTACAAACAGTCCAAAAAAATCGAGAAAATGATTAAAGCAAGAAGAATTACAGCAGCCCCCAAACATAGTTAAAACTCCATTATATAAGAGCAAGCCTAAATTCTAAACTTTAACATATATTGTTATTGTTTGGAACGCAATGTATCTTTTTAATGGAGTTGTAAAATTTGAAATTTAATCTTATCCAAATGATTATTGATCTTCACATGCTCTTTGAAAAGCGTTTGTAGTGGAGAATCTATAGTGGAGAACACAAAGACAAGATTTGGAAACTATAGTGGAGAATACAAAGACATGATTTGAAAATTGATATCAACATAAAATTTTAGCATTTATGTTTCCTAATATAAACAATATGATTTGAAAATACAACTAAGCATTTACTTTTCCATATAGGGGAGGAGGGTCAGTAGTTGGTTAGGTTAACTTTGTGAACATGTAACAGTTGAATGAAATTTTGTAGGGCCTTCTTTTCTTTTTAATGCGAATTGGTCTCTTATTTATCTACAATTAAGGTTTGGAGGTGTGACTCATCACACTACTTGCCACATCAACATTTCTAGTGAGAAAGTGTTCAAAATTTGACTTTTAAAAAGTTTGATCAAACTTAATCACGGTATCCCAAATAATTGAACAAACAAATATCATTTGTTGTTAATAGAATATCATATTTTTATTTAAAATATTTATATGCAACTTAAATATATACCTATTGGTAACCATAATTTTTTGTTCTCTAACTTTTATATGCAACACAAAATTGAACACAAGATTTTTTTACAATCCTTCGCATTTCATAAGAAAATACAAAATATTTATTATGCTCGCCTTTTATATTTGTGATAGGACAAACTATTAATATGAAGTATTCCAATACACATATACATAAGAATGATGTTTTTTCTCTATGACAACAATACTTGTTTAAATAAGCATCACATTTTATAAATGACACACTTATATTGGATAGTTATGATATTTTAATATTATTTTTATTTGAAACAAAAATCATTTATTTCACTTGCTAATGAATGTAGCGGTATTGGCATGGTGTGATGGTTTAAAGGTGTAGCATTGTTGTTCTTGCCACCAAAGGTTCAAACCCATTGGGAGATTGGTATTGTTGAATGGATGTATTACGGTTCATAGCTCAGTCAAAGCGTTTACCTTGAATAAAAAAGAATGTATGTATTTTTTTTTATATAACATTGATAGATTCTCGTGTTCAAGTATGGGTCCATCTTGACCAACTTAAGCACAAGTGTTATCACAACGATTGGATCCTACTCAACTACTAGCTCCTCTAAACTTGTTAAATAAAAAAATACATTAAAAAAAAATATCATTTTTGAAAGATACATTCATGAAAAATAGCTTCCCATGATTTTTGTCTAGGAACAATCATAGAAAATATGCTTCAAACTTTCATAACAAAATTGACAAAATTAACATTTAATCAACTTAACCATCATACATCTTAACCTACCACTGATGGACAATTTGAAATGTTTCCAAACTAAAATTTGAACATTAGCCTCAATTTTAAACCTTCAAATTTGAGCACTTGATTTTCTTTTCTGTTTTTTTTCTTGAAACTTAAGAGTTAAAACCAAAATTGGCAAGAGACTCAATCCCTCTCATGCTCGAAATATTTTTTATAAATGATCATTTGTCACAACCCACAATGCATATTTTAATAAATTCTCTATTTGCTCCATGTCATGACATTAAAAGAAATATATTTCTCATTTTCTTTAAACAATTTCTAAGATATGATATTGAAAGGGGAATCATGTATTATAAGTTAATACTAAGCATCTCTATTTTTCTTTATCAATTTAAATTTATTTCATTATATTTTTCAATACTTATATTTAAATTAATTAATTTTAACATATATATATATATATAATTTCGGATGATTTGTTTTCACTTTTAAAAAAAAAAAAAAAAAACTTTGACTTGAATTGATTCTATATTTACTTCTTCCAGCCTTTCTGATGACTAATATTTTCTTGTTTAAAACACATACAAAAATTTGATCACATTCAATTGGCCGAAATGTCATGACTTCATTCATAAAAACAGTGTGCTTAACTGAAAAGTTTCAACTCTGTGTACAGTTGAGTCTGAAGCTCCGATTTGACACTCTCCCAGTGTAAGTGTACATATACTCCAAAATATGAAGCGATCATAACTTGAATATGTTCCCAAAATTATCCCCACTATGGAAGAGACTTTGTTACCGCCAAAAACTTTGAGAGAAGTTCATGGTGTCAGCGAAACAAAAATTTCCATAGCCTTAGAACCCAATAGTCTGACGAGCTCCTCCTATACCATTGAAAAACTACCAGAAGTATATGGACAACCTGCTTAAATTCTTCAACAATGGCTTGTACTTGCCCACTTTCTGCTACTACATCCCCTGTTTTGCAATATAGGGCAAAATGCTCGGAGTTGTTTCGAAGCAAATGATACTTTCCATATCCATCTCGAAGCTTCTCCATAGCACGAGATATTACTTCGTCGGGATCACCTGACTGCAAATGAGTGGACGTCCCTGGTGGAGCATTAGAAACAACTACACCATATTCGTAACGATGGACGGTGGCTCCGAGCCTGAAGCAATCAATGCATGTCATTATCACTCCACTTCTTTCTATTCCCTGTCCGCATTGAGGACAGGCAATCATACATGGACTTGAACTTGAGATGGATCCCAACAATTTTGCGAGAAATCCTCCTTTGCCTCTTCCTTTGTCCTTGGAAAAGTTGTAGGAGAGGTGGCGAGGCAAAGAAAGATATAAAACTTTAATTGTATTGCCTGTCAAAAACGTTTACATCTTCTTCCTTTTATAGAGGTCTCAGGAGTATCCAGCAATCTCTAGAATTTTCCTCACGTTTCTTTCTAGTCTCTTATCACCAACATTCTAGATGGAGTCTTTAATAAGGACAGTGGAGAAGGTGGAAGCTGGTAGAAATTACCGGAATATTCTAACACTCCTCCCTAATTTCTACCACTAATTACATCAAAATTTACAATACCCAAAATAAATATTACATCATCTTTCATCTTCTGAGCTTTAGCTCATTCATCAACACAAACACTATTTCATTTTATCTGTTGCTTTTCACTACTTTCTTCAACTTTGTGGAGCTGGGCTAGACTCACAGACTTTGCTAGACTCACAGACTTTGACTGAAATCTGCTCCGATCTGTACAAATCCTTGATGCCAATTCGATGATGTTTCAAACTGCCAATTCCTTACGCGATGCCCACATTTTTCAAACTCTTAAAACCTTTCATCTGTCACAAATGGTGACAGGATCTCCTCTTAACATAGCTCTTGACATCTGTCACAAATGGTGACAAGATCACCTCCGAAACTTAGCTCTTGACGTCTGTCACAAATGGTGACAGGATTGCCTCTAAAATCTTGCCTGACGTCTGTCACAAATGGTGACAGGATCTCCCAAACGATCTCCTTGTCTTCTCAATCTGCCACAGTCAACATAGCCTTCAATCTGTCTGGTGGTGGATGCCACAGTCTCCTTCAGATCTGTGCACACTTTAATGATTAAAATCTATCCTTTGAGCAGTGATAAAAAGATCAGCACTTATTCCTTTTTAACAAACTGTGATCAGCCCTTCTCAAACGGCTTCTCTGGCAGCTTCTTCAAACACAACCTCCAGCAGCGATCTCCAAAACTGCAATACTTTGTTCGATGTCATGTCTGTCACAAATGGTGACAAATGATGTACCAAAAAACAGAGTCTTGATGGCTAAAAATGATACAACGGTCTCTATAACAGCAATCCTTCGACACCAGCAACTCTCTTCACGATCTACTCACACTCTTTTTTTCTTTTGGCAGCAATCTTAGGCAACGACATTAAACAACAGCTTCCTTTGCAAAAACAATAGCAAATTCCTTTACAAAAACCAAAACAGGGACAAACATACCCACACAACTGCGGCCTTTCTTACGATGCCAAATGGGTCTGCAACTTAACTTCGATCTCTCCTGTGATTTGCTCCAATCTGGGAGCCACGATCGATCTACAGCCTTTAACAGTCAATTTCCTTCAGAATGGTGGGATGGCTCCAAACCTTCTGTCTGATCTTCCTCCTTAGCAACAATTCTGCCTTTGTAATCCCCCGTCAACAAACAACAATGACCAGCTTTGTCCTTTGGACCAGCGGACGATCCTTCTCCTTTCCCACGCGCATGGCAGGGAATATGACTGTGGATGCACACCAATTCTGAGTTAACCAATCCTTATAGACAACCACAAACAACGATCTGCACAAATAATTTTCTCAAATCTGGAATCCTCCTCACACAGAAACTTGATCTCTTCCTTTGACTACAGCAATACAGTCTCTAGAAAAATAGTAGGGACTCTTTCTTCAAACCAGCTTCCTACCACCGGGTATGCAATAACAGATTCTTCTGTTGATGACTCCACCTCTTGACAACAGCTTCCACTTCTGCAGTGTCCCTGGATCGGTCTGCTCTGATACCACTTGTAGGAGGTGGGCAGAGGCAAAGAAAGATATAAAACTTTAATTGTATTGCCTGTCAAAAACGTTTACATCTTCCTTTTATAGAGGTCTCAGGAGTATCCAACAATCTCTAGAATTTTCCTCACGTTTCTTTCTAGTCTCTTATCACCGACATTCTAGATGGAGTCTTTAATGAGGACAGTGGAGAAGGTGGAAGCTGTAGAAATTATCAGAATATTCTAACAAAAGTGAATTACTCTGTTCTTCCCAACATAAATGCCTTGACAAACAAACAAGGAAACAACAAGCTCGTGAAATTTTATTTTGAGGGAAATATATCTGAAAACTAAAGTGGAAGTTGGAAGAGTGTACCATGGTGTGAGTAGGCAGTTAAGCATCGATCTTGGCGTAAATATGATCGCGGCTTTGATTTCATTTTAGGTCTCCACCTTTGCTTAAGAAATCCGTCATAATGCTATGCTCACTACTCGATCATAATGCACGTATACAGTAAACCCATCCGCGCCTGCTTGAAACCCGCGATGTACTATTAATTGTCATTACTCTAAAATAATGTTAGAGACAAATGAGTAATATTGTGAAAATAATTCCTTTTCATGAACGGTCTCTATTTCGATGGTTGACTAAAAGAACACTTAATCTGAGATGGAAGCCAGGATAATATGAACACACATAACCCTTTCGTACTTCTTGCTAGATGAAATACTCTTGGAAAAATAGCACAAGATTTGAAGGAACACTTAAAAGCGCTAGAGCTCTTTTGCCATCAGGTGGGGATGCAAGTGAACACTACCAAAACTAAGGTCATGATCTTTACCTTGAAGAGAAAGAAGGTTCATAGGGAATTTGTTTTTGAAGGCAGCCCCTTGCAGGTGGTAAATGAATATAAGTATCTTGGCCTTGATTTCCACAACAAACTCAGCTGGGAAACGTGTAGAGCAAAGAGGATACAAGGGGGATGGAAAGCTTTACACTCATTGTAAAATAGATGCAGAAGGGCCGAGTTATGGGATTGGAAGACAAAGAAAACTCTTTTTGGGCTTTTAGTTGTTGCAGTGGTGCTATATGGTTGTGAAGTTTGGGGTAGCAACACCTCAGCAAAAAAGTGGAGACAGATAGAGAGATTACAAAAACATTTAATCACACAGAGTCTCAGGATTAAATCTACTGTCCCTTACGAGATTGTTCTAGCTGAGGCCGGGGCTTTCCCTGTTGAAGCGTCTGCTATGTCTCGGTTGCTAAGCTATCTAAGAAGACTAGATAACATGGAGACTCATCGCTGGCCAAAAATGGCAGCAAATGAAAAATTAGATAGAAGAAAGAGCACGTGGATGAAACAGAATATCAAATGGATGAGCAAGTGGGGTATTAGCATAAGTGAGTGTCCAAATGCCAATAGGGAAATAAAAAGGTATGTGCAAGGAAAGTTCAAAAAAAGCATGTGGAAAGGGCCACTTGGGAGGAAGAAAGAATACTATGTCAAACATTTTAACCCTACACATGACCACACACAAAAGACCTACATCGGAATGGAAATAAAATGGAAAGCGAAAATGTTGATAGCTCAGATTAGAACAAGTTCGCACCAGCTTAGATGTGAGACCGGAAGGTGGATGATACCTAAAGAGGAGTGGGCAGACAGAAGGTGTAGATATTGCACTCAAGGAGTGGTTGAGACAGAATGGCACTACATCAGGGAATGTTCAGCTTACAAGGACATTCGGATCAATTATACTGAGACATTAAAAGGGAACAATTTGGGTGATCTGTTTGAAGAAGAGAAGATAATAGGGTTTGCAGATTTTCTGATCAAGATACACAGCAGAAGATCCAAGATGCAGAAAGAAAAAGAAACATAGGTTTTTGCATTTTCTGGGGTTCACATCTCTTCGCTTGCTATCTTTGGGTCCCATAGGCTGCTTGGCCTCGTGGAGCGTGATTAAAACATTCATTCATTCATTCAATGAATTACCATTCGATTACAGTGAGATTATCGTTATAGGAAGGAATTATGCGTGCGGACTTTCAACTGATTTCACATTTGAAGGCTATTCTTGCTTAGCTCTTTATAGAAGGCCATCATTGTGTGACCAAATAAAATAAAAGCGGTTAAAAGCTCATAAATTAATTTACTTTGTTTGAAGTATGGTAAGTGGTAGGACTCGGTCTGCCGCCACCCTAATAAAAGTATATTAAATGTTTATTTCTAAGCAAACTAATCCTTCCCATGGGAGAAATTTTATGCGATCAATTGCCATGAATATGTAATGCAATATTCACAGCCACGACTTTTGAAGAGGTTGATCTCGAGCGAGCGCCTCCATTTTGTCTAAGTTTGTCTTGTGGGGTTATTCAGAGTCTTGATCTTAGGTCCCATAGAGCTTCTTTGGCCTCATAGACGTCATTAAATATTCCGATTCAATTCAATTCATTTTAAGCTACACTCAATTAACAAGTAGTACTTTTTACATTTAAAGAGGTGCAATGAATATCGGATAGGAACACTGCTATGATGTGGATGTGTTTTTAATTAATCTTCTTACTAAGAAATATAGGCCGGTATAGAGAACTATAATCTACCAAACACAACGGAAACCCCATTTGAAAAGAGCAAGTCTAAATTATAAACTTTAACATATATTGTAGTTGTATGGAGTTTTAAATTTGAAATTTAATCTTAGGTGAATATTATTGTAATCACTTGATTAGTTACAAAATGATAATTTCAATCATAGTTATGATAAGATTGGTAATTTTTGTTGTTGGCGTGAGAAAGGGAGGCTCCTTCTTACTTCTCTTTAAACTAACTAGAAGTAATTACTAAACTAGATTATGTACACTCAATTTATCCATTGGGTGTTATAGTCATCCTTTTTTATTTTTTCAAAAAAAATGTTTTTCCTTTTACAACAATACTATTACGAAGAGTAATCCACTTCAAAGTATCATTTAGAGAAATAATAACCAATATTCAACTTGACTAAATGTAAGAGTAATCAAAAGGGATACTAGTGAGTTATGTAGCTTGAAAACCCACAAAAGCTCAAAGACTTTTGTTGTTTCTAATGATGTTTCTTAAAGATAAAAGTGTGAAGCACATTGCAGCTCAAAGACTTCAACATACACCACTAATAGATCCACAAAATATGGAAAATAATTGTAGCTCAAGTCTTCAAGTTATCAACAATGTTCACACACTAAAACATAAACTCCAAATATAATATTGTAGCACAAAGACTATCAAGATCAGATTTGAATTCCCTTTCAAATATGAAATATAATACTACTTTATCAACCAATTGCAAGAAAATGTAGTAAGAAGGACGTAAGAACAATCTAACACATAACCAATAAGATCCAAAACAAAGGTTGGATGCAAAATTTAACTCTTTTATGGATTGATTTTTGATATGCACATTAAACACAAAGTCTTAATATGTTTCTCAAATGGGCAGCACTTTGCTTCAAACGATCCAAGGTCTTTAATACAAAGAAACTCCCTCATATATAGAGGATAGTTGAGAGATAATCTAGGAAAAGCTAAACTAATTTGACTTATTTAACAACATAGTTCGATTTGAAAATAAACTAAGTGTAACAAAGGAATGTCCATCATTCTCTACCATCTTTCTCCAAGAAGCCTTCATATTTCTTCATGGCTGCTTGAACTTCTTCATCATTAGGACCCAAGGTATGCCTGAAGATGGAAAGAACTCATGTGACTGTGTTGCAAGCATTTTGATGCCTTTCTAAAACAACCTTTAGATTATCCAAAGTGAGCTAAGTATCCATCAACTTGATAATTGAAGCTATTGAGAAAGTTTTATCTTCAAATTCCTTTTGTACCATTGATGTATACTCCTGGATAACTGAATCAGAGGGAAGTATTTTCTCATTGTCATTAAACAATTTGCATAGAAGCTCCTTGATTATGGTAGCAAGATGCAAACTATTGTCTTCATTGATTTCTCAAGCTTCCTTCAAATCTTAGATAATATCCTTGATGATACTTATTATATGTTTCATTGTTGACTTAACCTCAATGAACATCTCTCTATTGGGAATCATCCCAATATCCACTAGCATCCTAAGCTTAAGTTCCTTCATTTTTGTCCAATCTCCTAGAATATTTTCCATCTCTTACAAATCTTCAGAAAATGTGTCAATGGTTTTATCTAACTTTTCCTTGACACTTTCCATGTTATGGATTCTTTCCACAACTGATTTCAAAAGTTGTGTTCCCTATTCTAACATTCTATCAAGAAACTCACCAACTGCTCTACCTCTTGAATGAGGTTTCTTAGCATTCAGAATCACAATATCTTCAATGTTGGTAGCCATAGGTTCAACAGATTCTGAAGATTGGGTAATCTTCTGGAGTACTAAAGTCAATTGTTCAACTCTAGTCTTGTATTCATCCTTTACTTTCTTCTCTTGATCATACTTCTCGATAAGAGAAGCCAATGCCGACTGTGCATCTTCCTTGGCAGATTCATGATTTCTTTTTCCAAGCTCAATCCTAGTGATTGAATATTCAAAAATATCAATATCTTAAGTAGCTTTTCCAAGAGGAGGTTGTGAAACCTCTGCATACTTGTTTTTGACCTTGTCTACCAACACCCTAGAAAGACTCTTTAGCTTCTTTGCGGATTTTGTCTTTATTGGCACTAATTGACTGAAGTCAAAGTTATCTAGAGAGATGACTTGCTTCTTTCTTTTGGGTGTTTTACTTTGTAACCAAAGGGGAAGAGGAGAAGAACTTTATTTTGGACCTGTAGTCATGGTTTGAGAAGGGGATACACTCACAATAGTAATAGTAACAAGTGGTAGGGTGTTAGTCAAAATCACTTTAGGAGTTTCCACACTTGTTGTATTTTACACAGTCTCAGCTATAAACTTATTTAACTTCAATTTTAAAGTTGTACATGAAAATAAGGAGGAGATAAACTTGGAAAATTGGAAGGAGAACCAAAAAAATTCTCAAACTCATTCCTAGGACTATAAAAAATGGACCCCAAGGTTGAGGATGAATGAATTAAATGAATTGAAATAGAAGGAATAAAAAAAATAGTGGCATTAGTAAAAATAATGGTAGTAGGAGTAACAATGGTAGATGGAAAAGGTTGTTCAACAGAAGCAGTGAGAGTAGGGGTAGACACGGTAACAATAATAGGTGAAGAAGTAACATGAGAATCTTATGGTTTTTATCATGTTAGACACCTGCACTTCTTCATCAGGACCTTCCTCTCCTTCTTGTTCTTCCTCTTGAACTGATACTTCCTTTGCAATGGTGGATGGCCCTTCATTAGTCTGACTCTTACTCCTTTTCACTATGAACTTGATCTTTGGTTTAGGGTTTCCACTTGAGCTAGACACATCTCCCTCATTCTTTTTCTTTAGTTTGGGTTTCTTGCCTGTATGTCCTTTAGGCTCCTCCTCTTCAAATCCAATGTTGAAGTGTTTCAACCTTATTCCTTTATCCTATAGCCAAACATTAGTATTAGCAAGGATAGGTTAAAATATTTCACTGATTGAAGTCATCACCTTCTTAGACCACTGGATTGAAAGGAGAGGATTCCCAAAAATGTTGTTCCTCTCATAGGCAGGATGCAAGATATCATAACTGTCCTCCATATCCTCTAGGATATCCACCAAGTCAAGGTTCTCAATTTGTTCTAAAGTCAATCGACAGTAATCCAATTTCCTTATGTCCTCTTCTATTTTGCAATCAACCCATACATCTTCCACCCACTATACATGGGTGTATACCTTTTCGATTCTATCCTTCATCCCCTTGTAGTCAAAGTCGGGCCTTCTTTTGTAGGTCTTCATTGTGACCCATTGTATTTCTGATTCCATGACCTTTGCTTTAGGAGATGTGAGGATTGAATACCTACCTATGGAGAGAGGAAATTTGGACCATGGCTTATGAGATTTTTCCTATTTACTATAAACAACAATTATTTGTTTGCAAAGCTCCATGAGGATGATTTTATCACTTGGGTATCTTGGGAGCATGTGAGCATATCCAACAAAACAACCAAATCTGATGTAAGTAAAAGTGGGAAACTGCAAGTATAGGAAACCAAATCTATTGACCATTGATCATGCCTCATCTTAGACTCTTTTATTCTCAAATTTCTTATCAAACAAACATAGAAATGTGGCAAATAATACAACATTGACCCTTGTAAAGTGATTGATTCTCTTATTCAAGGTCAACTATGAATAGTACTGATACACTGAAATATGTCTCCTATCTCCCTCAGATGTAAGTACTGGAAAATTCCTCCTTGATGCTTCAACATAAACCAAATATGAGGTCATGCAAAATTTCAATGAAGTGGGCACCTTTACAAGTTGCTCATGAATAGCATCACTAAACTATTGTCCCCATTAAATCTATTGTTTCCTCTTCTTGATAACATGAATGTACAAGTACATCCATTCCTGAAAGGTAGAAGAGGTAGGCAAACCTTTAACCCTATTGAGAAGGGTAATTAGGTCATTAATTTCCTTGAAAAAGTCACTACAAGGAAAGCTCTTTGGCCACCTTGAATACTTTTCCTTGGGATTTTCAACAACATCATGTTAATTTCCCTCTTGCAATAATCTAGATCCTTATCACAGTGAGCTTTTTCCTTTTCAATTGTTAGATTTACAAATGAATGAATGCTAGGACACTGAAAAATCAAGTCAAAGAATTATGCATCAAGCCTTATTACCACATTCCCATCAGGATATCTCACACACCTACCATCCTTGTTATAATGAGAAGCCACTACAAGAACAAACTCGGGGTTGTGTGCAGCTACTGGAAATGAAGCCACCAAGTGAATGTTGCTTTCTACAATGTATCTCATCCCCTC